>RDPX01000453.1:80357-91594 GCA_003991215.1 Morbakka virulenta | reverse complement strand
AATACCCCCCCCCCCCTCCCCAGTGAGCGATGGATGGAGGATGATGCCCACTCCATTCCTTCAGACCCTAATTGACGATAAATTGTTTTAAAGTTCCCACAACCGCACGGAATTCCTTCTCCATCATGTGGAATTTTCGCTCCCATATTTGCCGCACTGGTGTTTTCGCGTTCATCCATGTACCCTTATACAAGCTCTTAATCCTGTCAATTCTTTAGTCCCATTCTCTCACCAACTACCACTGCTGGAGCCCAAATCAGATCACGCAGTTCCTTGACATAGCCAATTTGTATGTACTTCAAGACATACCAGTGAAATGTCTGGCTGGAAAGCGCGAGGTTCTGGCTAAATAGATTTCCAAATGTTTACGATGTGTTAGCACTCCATGCCAACGCATCGTAAACATTGGAACTATGCAAAATTAACAATTTACCCCACAGTAAGCTGTGGTATGAGCATGAACCAGAACCAGTAGTTGAAAACGATTATGTTAAATTGCTATGGGAGTTCACTATACTGAAACTGAAAAAAACTTAAACTGACAAAAAGCTAGAACACAATAGAGCTGATATTTTGATTTTGTGTAAAAGAGTACATCTTGTTTGATTATTGACGTCACATACCCCTTTGACACGAGAATTGAAGAAAGGGAAGGACTCAAGATCAGTAGAATCTGGAAATGCAGTAAGATTAATATCACCCCGATATTAATTGGAGCACTCGAAAAGATAACTAAGAATTTTATGGACTATCATAACACCATCACTCCGAATATTCACTTTGATACTCTACAAAAAGCTTGCTTATTGGGAACAGTGAGGATTCTTCGTTATGTACTAAAGATCTGAGGCTACAGCTAGTAACTTGATGTTTAGTCAATTTTGCCGACTTCTATCATCAAAGAGTTGTGATATTCAGAAGAAATAATAGTAATAATAATTTTAAAATATAACCACTATGAAATAGGGAAAAACCCTCTGATTTCATACCTCACAGTCTCTTCGAAGGCTCTGGTCCGGCTGGTTGTGAATTCGGAGTGAAACCCCGAAGGTGGTATGATGAACACAGGCATAATTTTGGCATCCTTTCCTCTTAGACACTACCGGTACTGCCGAAAGATAGGTTGTGCTTACTGGGCATTGGATCTACTTCGCCCAATTCATTTCTCCGATTAAGTCGCCATTATGGCTTTTGAGTCAGTGCCTATTTTTGCCAACTTCCTGCAATAACTCATAAATGAAACTATTATTTTCTTATTGTTTATGATTAGCCAATGCGGCATTTGTCTATGGCATCAAGCCAAATTGAAGGGTTATTTTAGTTTTCTCTCTGTGTTATCAAGTTTGAAAATTAGTTTTGTCCAGCTTCACTTCAACTTTAAAATTAATAATGGCTCATTAACATGGCGATCTCTAACTAACAGGCCTAACAGACATGCAGCTGAAGTCGTGAGCTGGAGGCGGGTAACTCAAAATGGATATTAACCGATTTTGAGAGAAAAAAAAGGCTTAAATCCTACTGTTTCATCAAAATTAGGTCAAATCTCTAAGAAGTTCATCAATGTAAAGATTATAGTAAGGTTTTGGGACACAAAATCATACATTTTTAGTTGAAGATCGCTATGGTCCTTAACAATTACAGTATTTTTGCACAATATTTAGGGGAAAGATACATTGTTTAGTCTATAGTAAGTTCCTCGCCACATAAAGAAGATGGAACTTAAAGAGACAGTATGAAACAAACCATTGATCTCGGGATAAATATTAAGGCGCAATGTGCTTTCGAAGACCCAAGGAACCCAGGCTAATTCACACAGCAACAGACCAGTTTTCAAATATTAAGAAAGGGAATGTTGCTCTTGTATCAGCAAGGTATAAACTTAACTGATTGGCTACAGTGCGTAGCAAGATCAAATAAAGCAGCTTTTACAGTAAATACGATTTTGTAAAGCATTGATTTATAAAAACAGCATAAATTGTTTACCCATTGAAAATTCATGTGTTTAAAGATGTGTCATTGACCAAAACTGTTGTTAAACAGCTGTATAGAATTTCAAGTGATTCGGAACAAGACTTTAGGCCGTACTGGTTAATTTTGAATATTTCTAACCCTTTTGGTAAAATAAAACTGTTGACATTACTGGAATAACACAGCTTGAAGTCGTCATCAGACCAGTAGTAGTGAATATCATATTAATGAAAAGTTGATTGAACCTGCCCCCATCCATGACACTACAAGAAACCAATTCACCTTTGATAAAGTAGAGCAGGTTCTGCATGATTATGGCTTTAATTTCAGTAAGTTCGCATGTTTATCTACGGAGTTTGCTTGAATATGTTTGGCAGACATGATATTGATGCCAAAATTGGAAGAAAAATGGAAAAAAATATGAATTTGGATTACGTGGTTTGCTTGGACACAAATACAGTAGACTTCATGAAAGCTTGTGTATTCAATAATTGTAACTTTAGGGAGTTGTTTTCGCGTATGGATAACCAGTTCACAAACGCTCCATTCTATACAGAAGTCCGCTGGTTGTCATGTCCCAAGGTGGCAAGAGATTTTATTTTATGATATAAAAACTAATGGTGTTTTTCGAAATAAGAAGGTTAAAAGGCTGACATAAAGAAAAAAATCTGGCTGCAAAATCTTATCTTTGCTGTGTATAATACTTCACACTTCACTAATTTTAATTTACCAGCCTCAAACTATGGTTCTTTTCCAATATGGAGAGAGCTAAAAATACTTAATACTACTTAATAATCTGTTCTTAGGTGCTCCATATATGCCACCTGCCTGAAATTGTTGTCAAAGAAAATTCAAAAAAGATTTCGTGATTTCTCGTCTTTTAAATATCAGTTTGCATTATTCCTGTCGCTATCTTTGTCGTGGTCAACGCAGAAGGAACCCTTCAGATTGAACTGTTAGAAATGCAGTTGGATTCTGTACTCAGTGCAAGATATCGTGGTATGGATACACGATTTCTTTTATTGCTTTCTGGAGAAGTTTTTAAAAACTTAAGAAAGTTTACCTCAAAAATCGTGGCAATGTTTACGAGTTCTAGTATGTGTGCAAGCAGTTCATTTCGTTAGTGAAATTTGGTGATACTTACCATAATTTCCAGGAATATAGCATTAGTGGTCTTTGATCAGAGTCGGAACTGCACAGGTATACCAACATTGTTAGTTCAGCAGGACCAAGTCAAACTTGTGGAAGATTTGACGGCAAGGTCAAGTTGATGCACCACTTGTTGCAACTATCGAAAGTTTCCAGGCAGTTAATGCCCACAAAACTTTCTCCTTCAGAACAAGAGATTTATTTCAAACACTGTAATGAGGACATGTTAATGCTGTTTTTAAACCAAAAGAATGTTTTTCCACTACTTCGTGTTCTCCAGTGATGGAAATTACTTCGCTAACTAACTTAATTGTGGAGTATTTACCTGTGCGTTTGGCTTGGTTTTCAGGGGGCTGGGGGAGGCGGTTGCACTGTTTTGATAGACGACTTCATTGATCTTTTCCAACTTCCATGTCAATTACAAACATCGGAATTCGTGGTATTTCAAGACTATGCGTGGAATATGCCTATGAATTCAGTTGTACTTTTAAAGTTATTTGAACTTAAAAGTAGAGACTAAAGTATCTTTCTTCGTTGTCTTCCTTTTGCTCTCACCTTTCTTCAGTTTTTCTGAAATAGATTAGTTTTTCTAAACCAGCCTGTTTGTTGAAGCATCCCACGTGTTGAGGTTTGCCCTTTCTAATTGTATTGAGGAGTGATCTGGTGTTGGCTGGTTTTGGAAATTTAATTTTTTTCCTTTCCCTCACTAGATATTCTGTTTTGTACCAAATCTCCATAGTTTCAAGCCTGTAGCGTACTTGTTTGCAGATATTCCAGCATCCGTGCCTATATTTTGGAATAAAACAAGTACAGCCTTTATTAGTCTATTTTTGGTGTCCATATTATTAAACCCGTTCTTTGGAATTAGATTCATTTTGTTGAATACGTCTTTTAACAGTGCAATTCTCTTTTTAATATCGCTGTCACATTTTCTATTTTTTTATAGTTGTGAAACCACATGTTTGTACTTTATAACTTGGTTAATAGTTTCACTTTTGGTGAGCAGTTTGCATAGTAGAGTGTTTTTATATTTATGTAATTTTTAATTGGCTGCACTTTTTAATGTATTGTTGTTGACCGTACGTATAAGATATGGATAAGGTATAGGCTGATACAACATTCACTGTTTGTAATTTTCCCTTTTACACTCGTATGTATACCTGTTATAGAGTTTACTCTGTATAGCATAAATCACTGGAATGTCATGAGACATAATAGAATTTTCTAGAAGGTTCCAAAAACTGATGGAACATTGTAGAATGTTCTAGAAGGAACTCCAGATTTATGTAGAAATATTGAGATTGTTTTACTAAGTTCTATGTCTGGAAGGTTCCCCTAGTCATAGTATACAAGGGCAGTCGGAGTTTTGTTTATTCAGTACGTGTCAACACCAGTTACGATTTTCATTTATTATTTCACGCAACTCTACTCGACTGGCAGTAATTGTTATTACTTTTTACCTGCTGTTCCTCTAAATAAAGAAGTTTGGAATTTTACCTACGCGTGTTTCTTGTATCTATTTTGTGAGAAATTTCGAGAGATAAATTCAGTGCTTGAAAAACACAACAGTACCTGTTTACCGTTTGTAGCTGATATATCCACCAATGTGCTTTCCTGAGGGTATTGACTGCAGCTTTGTTCTTTGGTATCTCAGTAGAGAAAGTTGGCTTGTCGAGAGATTTTTCAATTGTTATTCTTTATTTTGGTAAGTTGGGAACAAAGTAATAATTTCTGGCTAGAGCTTTGGTGCTACCAGGACATGCTTTGTCTGTGCTAGTCACTTCAGTGATTTAAGCTACCTCGCTAGTTTATTGGCTTCTCTCTTATCGAACCTTTTCCATCGTTCTAGGGAGTTATCAAAACATTTCAACGCCATGAAAAGGCCATATTCTTGGAGGAGAGAAGAAACTACCCAAAGATCCTCGACTCGTTCAGGTCTGGCGATTAAAACTGGAGAAAGAAAAAGAACATTCAGTGAATATCTTGTTGTTGGGGTTAATGCGGTTACAAAAGCTCTAGAAAAGGGGCATTTGTGTCTTGTCCTTGTAAGTACCATCTATAGTTTATTTTAATATTACTTTTAGCTTCATAAATAATTTGTAACAATTTCGCACGACGTTACTTACTCTTTACCATGCATTTGTATATAGTTTAGAGATTATAGCAGGATATTATTTTGGTATCTGATTTTTCTTGGGTTTAAGAACTTAAACACTTACTTTAGGTGTACTCGTACATAATTGAACAAACAATGTTTGTAGAAACGATGTACCATTTTTTATGGGGGCATAACACAGGTGACTCATTGTGCTACTACTGTCTTGTTAAACTGGCTACAGTTTCGTAAAACAACTTATGGCATATGGCAGTGGAAAGAAACCATAAAAATATGAAAAAGAAGGGCAACCATGTACACTGGTCAAACTAAACGGCAGCCTTATCTAGTGATGAGGGTAAACGACCTAAATAACTTATTGTTTCATGTCGAAAAATTACGCGTAATGTTGCTTCTGTACTGGAGTTAAAGTGGTATATCTGTACATGATTTAAATTTACTTTAACCAAACACCTCGACTATTTTGGTTGTATATTTGAATAAGGGATTACAGCATATTCAGTGTTCAGAACCCATATAACAGATATCGAGACGTTGTTTGATAATAGGCGTAGAAAGTGTATGGTTCTGAAATTTAACAAGTTTTGATTGTATGAAAAATGTTAGAATAGTACGGTACAATATATTACTTCAATTCTGGTCCGGCTTTTTTGTTGCATGAAAACCACAGATTGCACAGTTTTGCTCCAACGACCCATGACCCTTTGTCCTTTAGACAGGGACATAACAGATTGGGCGCAAGCAACAACACATCATCCTGTCATAATGCACACTGCCATTTTCAGGTTTGAGGGGTTGAGTAGCTTTATAAAGGGTAAGGATTTTACAATATCTAATAAGTTTGTGAGTGGATACATACTTGCGTTTACCTTAAGTCTTCCGACGCTTGGAGATTGAAGCAAACCCGGTACTGACTATTTACGAAAACCCTGTGGTCACTGAAGCAACTTACGTTGCACGTCTCTTGCACATAAGAAATCTAAATACATTTATATTGCAATGTAGAAATAGACCTTTAAACAATTGAACTCCTTGAGCACTCAGCAAGGAAATGTTGATTAGACGAGGTGCCGAAGGCACCGAGTCCAGAAAATGAATACGGTATAGTAGCGTATTACGAAACCACTGGGCGTCCATGAAGGCAACCTCCAGGTGGTGATGCCTGGATGCTGATTGGCCAGGTTTTTCTGACTAGTTAGTAATGAATAGCCTTCGATTCAAGCTGTTCTTCTGTACCATTGAAGAAATCGATCTCGTCGTTCATGTGATTTTGAATCTGGTTCGTCGTCGATTTGGAGAAATTTCTTTAAAAATCCAACCAGGAAATGTGCGTCTTCGACGCCCCTGTAGTTGGGAGAGATATTCCCGGTGCGGCCTACTCATCTGGTCTCCAGCAGCTTACACACACACACACGAAACCACTAACTGGTGTGTACCCAAGACCAGAAAAAAGTGGAATTCTTCAATGTATGTAGCTCCACCCACAAGTGTTATACCTTTTTGAAATCCTTGTGCCAAGGCCGTTCTAGGAAAAATGCTTTTGAGCCCAGGGGCGGCCACCCGACCCGACCCGTGGGCCAACATACCTAAAAAAACTGTCGGTTTTTAGCACGTGTGATGGCTATATTGTTCGGGAAGGAGCAAAAATGAATTTACGCCCTAAAAAACCTGCGGTTTGCCGTAAATTTTGTCAAAATCCGACGTGTTAATCCTGAGATATGGATTTTCTAACTTCAGATCAGATTCCTGTTTTGGATTTTAGCGCCATCGGTACTGTCGATATTGAGTTGCAATCAGAACAAACACAAAAGCACCCTCAATAATTGCTTTTTTGGCACTTGTGGTCATTACATCGTTCTGGAAGTAGCAAAATGAATTCTATGCCCTAAGAAACCCCCAGTTTGCTGTAAATTTTGTCAAAATCGGACCTGTTATCCCTGAGGTATGGATTCTAAATTCACACCAGATTTTTGTTTTGAATTTTGGCGCCAAGCGCTACTGTCCAAATTGTATCGCAATCAAAACAAACAACAGACTTTTCCTTTTCCTGTGAAACTCACCAAACCAGACAGGAGAATTGGAAGTATTGTCGTGGTGATTGTGGCTGAATTTGCCACCTTGCACAGACAAACCAATTTCTCTAGTTATGGAGATGAGATTAAAGGAAAATGAAGCCCTTGAGGCCATCACCAACAATCCAAATAATAAGGAATTTTGGATTGAGAGAGTTTACTCAGTGAAACCTGACCATTGTCCATTTGACAGAAATCAGTTTTGAGTTTGAGTCAGATGTTGATAGGGATGGGCACCACTAANTTTTCTGACTAGTTAGTAATGAATAGCCTTCGATTCAAGCTGTTCTTCTGTACCATTGAAGAAATCGATCTCGTCGTTCATGTGATTTTGAATCTGGTTCGTCGTCGATTTGGAGAAATTTCTTTAAAAATCCAACCAGGAAATGTGCGTCTTCGACGCCCCTGTAGTTGGGAGAGATATTCCCGGTGCGGCCTACTCATCTGGTCTCCAGCAGCTTACACACACACACACGAAACCACTAACTGGTGTGTACCCAAGACCAGAAAAAAGTGGAATTCTTCAATGTATGTAGCTCCACCCACAAGTGTTATACCTTTTTGAAATCCTTGTGCCAAGGCCGTTCTAGGAAAAATGCTTTTGAGCCCAGGGGCGGCCACCCGACCCGACCCGTGGGCCAACATACCTAAAAAAACTGTCGGTTTTTAGCACGTGTGATGGCTATATTGTTCGGGAAGGAGCAAAAATGAATTTACGCCCTAAAAAACCTGCGGTTTGCCGTAAATTTTGTCAAAATCCGACGTGTTAATCCTGAGATATGGATTTTCTAACTTCAGATCAGATTCCTGTTTTGGATTTTAGCGCCATCGGTACTGTCGATATTGAGTTGCAATCAGAACAAACACAAAAGCACCCTCAATAATTGCTTTTTTGGCACTTGTGGTCATTACATCGTTCTGGAAGTAGCAAAATGAATTCTATGCCCTAAGAAACCCCCAGTTTGCTGTAAATTTTGTCAAAATCGGACCTGTTATCCCTGAGGTATGGATTCTAAATTCACACCAGATTTTTGTTTTGAATTTTGGCGCCAAGCGCTACTGTCCAAATTGTATCGCAATCAAAACAAACAACAGACTTTTCCTTTTCCTGTGAAACTCACCAAACCAGACAGGAGAATTGGAAGTATTGTCGTGGTGATTGTGGCTGAATTTGCCACCTTGCACAGACAAACCAATTTCTCTAGTTATGGAGATGAGATTAAAGGAAAATGAAGCCCTTGAGGCCATCACCAACAATCCAAATAATAAGGAATTTTGGATTGAGAGAGTTTACTCAGTGAAACCTGACCATTGTCCATTTGACAGAAATCAGTTTTGAGTTTGAGTCAGATGTTGATAGGGATGGGCACCACTAAATAGCATAAGGAACAAAATATTTGAAAAAGTTCAGAAAACATTGCGAGGCTGGAAGCGGAAGGTAAGTGGAGGAGATGGGCACTATTTCTTAATCAACAATGCAATTATCGGTATGCAAGCACTGCTTTGACAAACGCACAAATCAATTGTCTGAACAGAAAATGAATTACTTCTGTTCCTGACTGGAAACCATTTTGCATTCGCCTTGCGATTGTCTCAATTGTGCCTCGTCTACGCTCCACAGATCTATCTGGTTGTGGACGTCTACTTTATATATCATAAGAAGACGCAGTCAGAAATCACCCGTTTCTCTTTCCTGTCTTTAGCCATTGTAATGTCTGACAACTAGGCAGTCTTCAATCTTATGACGTCCACTTATGATATATAAAATTTATGATTTACACAAATATTTTGTCTACGTTAATACCAGTCGTTTGAGGATTTTTTTTTGTTTTGTTTGATTTTTTCTTTGTTTTTCTCTTAGGTCTGTAGATCAGCAAGACCCAAACTTATGACTGAGCACCTTGCGGTGATGTCTCAATTCAAGAGTTGCCCAAGCTGTGCAGTTCCTCGACTGAGCAGTACTGTTGCCCCACTTCTTGGATTGAGATCAGCACTAGCAGTTGGATTTAAGGTAAAGGAAATAAAATTGTTGATTTTATTGAATTTTTAAAATTATTATATTACTAAAAGATTGTGGGGAGCTTATTTTGATTCAGCTTGTATTAAATGAAAATGTTGGAGTTGTACACTGAGACGTAGTGTACTAAGTTTTGTTTATTGGACTTTACCTCAGAATCATTAACACTCCCGTAATGGCATTATTGCATTTCATTCATCAGTTTATCAAAGCGTAGTAACCCCTCGTAATTTTCACGAGAAATGTGTTTATTATAACAAGGCAATTTTATGGAGGCAGCAAAAGGGTAGCAGGTGCTTTCTCGATAAAAAGGCGTTTTTCTCTGCGAAGCTTTTAGTATCATGACTTAAGTAAATCAGATTCCTGCTAAAATCTATGGTAAAAAGTTCACTTTCACAATACAAAATTTGTGTACATTAACTGTACAGGGTACGGCACCTGCTTCGACATCTTCGTATGGTCACCTAAAACACGACAACCAGTACCGACGACTCATCCGAGATTGCACCGTTCCTTTCTCAGATTTAGTTTCTGACTTCGGTCCTCATGTTACTTATGAATGATTGATGAGGTTTTCTGACCAGTTGAAATCTCGGCCCGCCATTTTGAAAGGGCAACCGGATTTCCGTACACACTTCACATCTAAATTTTATTTTTAAACTGTGGCGTAGTAAAAAAATGTAAGTTCTACCGACCTTAGTTATGAGGTCATAATGGCCTAAATTTGACCTGTACCTCTATTTTTAGCAGAATTAAGTTCAAGAAAATCTTTTTAAATTACAATTTTTATCATTGTTTTTAGAAAGGGCAAGTGGACAATAAGTTGAATGACTTGATCTGTTACGTGGAAGATAAAATTCCTTCATACAGCATTCCGTGGATTGAGGCACAGAAAAATGGTATAGTACAGGAGGAGCTTGTAAAAAGTCGTTACAAAAGACACTTCCATCAACCTCTTGGTGACGAAAATTCACTATTGGATGATATGGATAAAACTTTAGGCGGTAATAGGTTCCTCTGCCAGTCCTTGACCAAAAACGAATTAGGACATAAACAAAAACTGCTGCAAGATAGAGAAGAGAATAAATCCTTGTGTAAATTGAAAGTCAAGAAACATATTAGTAAAGATATAGAATTAGATAAATGGGAACGGAGACTAAAACGAAAGCAAGATAAACAGCAACGGGTTGTTCATAAAAAGCGGAAGACAATGTAATAGTATCAACTATACTTATTTATATATGTAGAGATAGATAGATAGATAGATAGATAGATAGATAGATAGATAGATAGATAGATAGATAGATTGATAGGTAGCCAGATAGATAGGTAGATAGATCGATCGATGGATAGATAGATAGATGGATAGGTAAATAAATAGATAGATAGATAGATAGATAGATAGATAGATAGATAGATAGATAGATAGACCTAGACTGGTTTCGAACAATTTCATGTCTCATTAGTATCCCTATTTCTGAAAGCTGAAAATTAGTGCATTCAAACACGTTTGCATTGCCGACCTTTGATGACGAAATCGTCAAGACAAGCTGGACTTTGATAACAACAAGCAACATTGCAAGTCCCCATATTAATAAATGTAGGAACCCAAATATGCAATATAATTTATTTCACCTTTACTTTGCATATATATATATATATATATATATATATATATATATATATATATATATATATATATATATATATATATATATATATATATATATATATATATATATATATATATATATAGATGTGTATTTCACGTATATGTGACCTTCTCTGTTCTTTTAGTTTTCTATACTCATACACCCCTCACTCAGTCCCTCGCATACAGTATGTGTCTTTCTTGTGTACTTATGATTACTGTGCTGTTTATTGTTTTCTTTAGTGTCGCGTAGCTTTTTTTTTT
>RDPX01000453.1:23956-65949 GCA_003991215.1 Morbakka virulenta | reverse complement strand
AGGTGCACATCAGAGCTTGAACCTGAAAGCTCTGTTTCATGATCTGAAGCTTTTGGTGAGTCACCAACTTCACTGGATGATTGTGATTCTTCTTTCAGCTGAGAGGTGTTGGGCACTGGTAGATCATCATCATTGTGTGGTACTGGTTGAAAAGCTGACCTGAAACAAATAAGAATCGACTACCATGATGTGCACATTCTCCAAATGTTAAAAAGGAATTTACAAAGATTGTAATTTTTAAACAAAGATTATAATTTTGAAATGAGAGGAACCTAAGCTTATATATAGGCTTATCAAGAAAATTTTCTATTAAAGTTAATTAAGGAATTTGTAAATTTCTTGCGTCGAGACACTGCAGTATATTTTCCACAAATATTACAGAGGTAATCTGGATGATTCTTACAAGCACGATGTGACTTGGCAGACATCATGAATTTTCGTACAGCAAAGTGATAGCAAAGTGCTATCAAGAAGGCAGATTAGGCCACTTTTGTAAGTGTGATAATCCCTAGCACCTTTGTATTTGACGGAGAACAAAGGAAACTCCGAGAAAATAAGGCAGTAAATAAACATCATTATTAATAAAGTCGTTACATCATTTGTCAACGTCAGGCTGCCTATGTAAACATTTCCGATTGAAATTCAAAAAGTACAAATGTGATCCATCGGCGCGAATCTTTGAGGATTAGGCTACACGTTTTATCATATTGTGAATAAGATTATTACCGTGCTTCTGTAAAAATTCCCCTCAATACAGAATACTTCAATGGACCAGAAAATATGAGAGTCAACCCAGATCCTTTGTCCCTGAGCTTGCACGTAGTTTTTTAACTTCATCGGATATTTAATGAAAAATAATGGAGGAAGTCACTGAATGAATCAACCTGCTATTTACATATTGGAGAGATGCATTCAGACTATTCAAAGATATAAAAAGATTAGGAGATTTAACAAATACATCACCCAGCACGATTGCCTAAAATTATGCAAATTTCCATGTGAAAAAAACTTCAAAGCTCTGTGAAAAAAAATCCGTACGGCAGAATACTTTTTTATTATCATATTCGTAATCAGCACCCAGGAATTGACTAAAATGCACTAATTTGATTGAAGTGACATTTGGAGTGTAGAGCAGTGAGATTTTCAATGCCTTGGTTATAAGAGAGGGCATTAAAGCCCCTTAAAATTCAATTTTTAAATTGCATTCTGAACTTAATTTTTAAAGAGGGTTTGTTTTTAAAGCCAATATGAAGAGGAAAGTGACAAAAAGTTTTAGCTAGGCGAAGCAAAGCATTTATTTGAATACCATATTTTTTTTATTTTCAGTCGCTTCTGTATAATGCGAAATAGGATTATTTACTCTAAAAAACACGAAAATATTATAACCTGCCGATAGAAAATTTGAGACTTTGTGGTGCGTCAAAACCAAACAAAAAATACAATCTTTATATAATACAAAACTGTGTATTTTCTGAGTTACGATAAGAAAATCATAAAATATTCTATTTTGGTTGCAAAGCAATGAGATCGTGACTTAAGCAACCTGAGTCAAGAACGTAAACTAAACAAACAATCTTGACCTGAATACAACTCTGGGTTAAAGTTCTTCAAAGACTTACATACTTGAGTTTATGTACCCCACATCAACATACTTACATAATTAAATACATGCCTGTCCTCTCAACTTTTGATTCCCTTGCTAGTATTTGTAACACTACAATTAGCCTATTTACATTAAAGACCATTCTGAACCATTTCAATAATTCTTACTCATGAAATGATGACAAAAGGGGTACTCATAAGGATATAGTAAGAAACGTTTAACAGCGTTCAACAAAAATTTTATATCGACCTGGGAAAAAGAAAGCAGAATAAGAAGCCACTGTATATGTGCCGGACAAAGGTGAGAAAGAGAGCAACCGGGAGAACGTGGTAGACTGATTATAATCTAATTTTGTCTTGTTTGAGCTTTCCAATGCTTTATCTATTTAAATTTTGCTTTATAGAATATCTGATTGCCATTTCTTTGCCATAAATAGTTTTCACGATGAACAAATACCATTGCCTTATGAAGTGATAATGGAAGTATAACAAGGCTTCCTGTGTTTAGTATACCATTTATTGGAATGGTGATTTCAGGTAAAATGTTTTCAAACATTCGTTGAAACCCATGTTTTGTCCATGAATTGACAATGGAAGTATAACAAGGCTTCCTGTGTTTAGTATACCATTTTTTGGAATGATGATTTCAGGTAAAATGTTTTCAAACATTCGTTGGAATCCATGTTTTGTCCACTTGTATTAGCCTTTGATATTAAATATTTATCATGTCTTCAGTCGTAAGCTTTTTATGAGCTAAGTTTCGAGAGATACTTCTCCCATCGTCAGGCACACAATAGGAAGAAGTATCCCTCGAAACGCAGATAAGACCATTTTTGAGGGCAGCATTTTTGTTTTGCCTTCCATGTTCCACAAAGTAAGCTTTGTGGAATATGAAAATGTTTACTATGATATTAGTAAGATGGATGTTAACCATGACTTGAATCTTTTTGTTGAAAGCAAACCTCGGCTGAATGAATTTCAAAGATAATTGGATGTTAAACAAATTGACGTTGTAGGTTGGCTCTTCGTTTCTGACTGTAAGAAAATTTTCTGTCTCCTCTTTAGTTCAGTCTAAATTCTTTGACAGATAAACTTTGGAGCGATTTTTTTCACATTTGCGGCCCTTTATACCTTTTCTAGGACATCGTTCTCTATGTTAAGATATTGTCCCTTTCACGTTGCTCTTACAATTGTAGCAGGTAATAGGGTTCTCGTTTCTTGCAAAACCAGAGTTCTTGTTGTCATCATCATAGCTGATCTTCGTTTTAGAAAACCAATATTTTACAACCCTATCCAAAACCGTTTTGGCAGCTATTTCAGCTCCACACCTAACATCACTTTCCACATTTGTTCCTTCTTGTAGGATAGTTTGTGAGTCGTAATATTTTTTAGAGCTTCTTCTAGTATCGAAATTTCATGTATTATCACTTTGTCTCTCGAGTGATATTCATCTCTGATCGCATCATGTTGCTCAAAGATAGCTCTTGAGTATGGCTTTCCATCAGCAGCCTTTGTAAACTTCCAACTTTTAATTGTATTGTCCATTGATACCCATTAAGATAGGAAATTGTGCATTGTGCATTGTACTGTAGCTTGAACATTTGAGCGACCTCACTTAACTCTTTTAATGTATTCTCAGGGTTTTGTCCTGCTCGAAAACAAAAGCAATCGTTAATACTGGAGTTCAGTATCCTTAGTATGAGTAACTTTTTAATTTAAGGCGTCTTACCTTCTTACCTTGACATCTATTCCTTGCACTGAACGTGACAGTTCGTGCATTTCCACTTCATTTTGTAGTTATGCATGTAGTTTATTTGTGCGTCTACACAACCAAGGATTGCTTCTTGATTCAATTTTCTTCTAAGAATTCGTTTCTTTTGATTCCCGTGCCCAATGTTATATGAAATTCATGTTTCTATTCCGTTTCGTGTACTAATCCCCAATATTATACATAATAACCTAAAAATTGTAAACAACGTCCAGTAAATATTATATAGGTAGGGTCTACTTATCGCAGAGGCAGTCAGTACGCAACTTTTGTGTTGTAAACATAATGGGTTGCACTTGGGAGCATTTGACTCTATCCAAATCCAGCTTCCATTATATCCTCTTTTAACACAAAGAGAATTTATACGTGGTCTTTGACATTTTTAGACAAGCGAAAAAGGAGCCGGGCTTTCTCAACATTTTCTTTGTTTATGTATCAATAAAAATCCAGTTAACTTGTGTTTTCTTATTCTGTTGCCTTGGTCTGAGTGCAAGCGAAAAAGCTTTCGATCAAAATGAAAGTGCTTGATTGCCAAATGTAAGTTTTGCACCAGGAATCTTTGATTTTAAAACATTCTTTTTCCTTTAATTAAATAAAGGAACATGGTAGTCACGAACCAGTGGCTTAACCATACAGTATATAGGCTTTTTGTGGATGGACAGTATATTGGAAGGGGGGATCCTCTCACCTCTGTATCTCCCAAACGGCTGTAGCTATAGCCAGGAAACTTGGCACACTTATAGAACTTTGCAAAATGTACAAAATAGAAACAAATTTTGATGACGTCATCAAATTTTTTGACTGACGTCATCAAGGCTTTCTGAGTAACCGGTTTTTGTAGGATGATTGACACTTTTAGGTCCCAAAATGTATATCGCTTTCTGAAGGTTGGGACTAAGTATTGCAAACTCCTATGCCCTTTACTATACCTTGTTGTAAAATATTCTACACTATGGGATAAGATTAGATGGGTGGTTAGCTGCTAAATTCAGGGGGTACAAAATGCGTCCCACAAGCAATTGACAACTGAGCTGAAATAAGTAATGCTAGTTGAAAACCTTCATCCTGTTCCAATTTCGTGAAAGTTTCAGACGGCGAAGCGCTGTCCGTTGAATTTTCATAAACTTGTAAGTAGTTACATCTTTTTATCTAGTTCTTCTTACTCAATTGTTTGAAAATACTGAACATTCCTTTACATATATGTGAGTGTATAATCTGCTTTGTTGTATTTTTATATATGATTAGAAGTCATTTATATGTGAGCCGTGTATGTATGTATAAGCCAATATAGTTTATAGCATCGTGAAATTTTGAATAAAGAGATAATTTGTACATGGATATTATTGCTTTATTTAGAGACAGTTGAAATGGCTACCAGGAAACGAAATGCGGCCTTGAGTTTCGACGATGTGATGGCAGACATCGATCATGGTAATGATACTGATGGTTCTGAGGATGAACAAGCACCAGAGGTCTTGAATGGTGATGAAGAATTGATGGACGAAACACACGTTGGTGATTATGACTGCTCTGCTGACTTCGATGGTTCTGATGAGGAAATTCGTTGGTCCATCATCCCCAGAAGACCACGTACAAAAACTCTTAACAGAAAGCGAAAAGTAAACTCGATTGATGGATGTGAGAAAATAGAAAACTATGATCCAACCTGAGTGAGGCATTGGTTGAGGGTGGGGATTAGAAAATTCAGGAGAGAAGCTTTAGGGTATGTACAGGGGCCATGTATTTCCCTCACAGTGCTCCGAATAAGTAAACGTTGTCTGCAACTCCATGGAAAAAAACAGTACACATGGTAATTTTTCGAGATTGTTAATCTGCACAGAATTGTGACTTATTCCCTTACACGAACCAGATTTTTAATGAATTTGCACTTCCAAGAACAATGCAGAGCCAAAACTAAGATTTTATTGGGAAAACAAGGGGAAATTGGGAAAATCGGGAAATTTGGAAAATGGAAAAGGTAACAAAGACTGATCAAGTTACTGCATGGTTGCTAATTTCATATACTTCTACATAATCACACAAAAAATGATGTTGAGGTCGCGGTAACAGCTTTTATGAAACACTGCTAGGATTTTCCATGCTCAGTGATGATACCAATAAACCTCGACAACTTCTTTATATCTCCCAAATTAAAAAAGATATTCACTTGTGGTCTTTTTAAATAGATTCCCAAATAAATTTTAGGAAAAGTCAGCAAAATTAGGGCTTCCAGGGCGACGCAAAAAAAATTTCACAGCAAAAAAAACCACCAGGGAAGCGGAATCCTTTCCCCCCCCCCAAATACTGTAGGGTTAAGGCAATTGGGTTCTCAGTTGATATCTGTGCTCGCCGTAACTCTGTTTCCCCTGAATTGTAGAACAAATTCAAATAGGGAGTCTACTCATTTTAATAGAAAGTCATTCAAGTTACTTCCCATAACATTTCTTGAAATATCTATTTCTTAATAGGTTGGGAGACCCTATATAAACGTACAACGAGCTGATAGACCATGTAATACAATGATGTTCTGCCGTGTGCATCTGAAAATCTTAGTTTCTGGTAGTTGAAGGGTGACAGGGGATCTCACGTTGCAGGTCTTCCGTATCACCCAAACAATAATGAGTTTGAACGAAAGAGACGACATGACACAACCCTGTCGGACGCTTGTCTTGACCTGGTAGCTGCCAACAGTGCAGATTCCAGCTGCCAACAGTGCAGGACAAGTATTTATAGAATCCCTTGACCAGTTGCACGATTTT
Organism: Morbakka virulenta; assembly: GCA_003991215.1. NCBI lineage: Eukaryota > Metazoa > Cnidaria > Cubozoa > Carybdeida > Carukiidae > Morbakka > Morbakka virulenta. Next base: position 59,820 of record RDPX01000453.1, on the reverse strand, counting down.
GATTGGAGTTACGTAATGTCGAAGTATTTGTCAAAGACTCTCGATTTTGTCGAAGGCCTTTTGGAAATCTTTAAAGTTGATATAAAGTTTGTGCTGTCATTCTGTGCATTGCTCGATAATATTTCTTCGTCTGAAAGTTTATCTATGCAGCCTCGGATTATTTGGAATACTGCTTGTTCTTGTCGGAGGAGTTTATCAAGAGCATTTGAGATCCAATTTGTGATGATTTTTGTAACGCTTTTGCTGGGTGCACAAAGAAAAGTTATATCTCTGAAATTATTACAGTCATTTAGAAATCCTCTTTTTGGTATTTTTACGATTTTACCATTAGTCCAATCTTCAGGAGTCTTTTCTTGTTGGCATATTTGTTATAATAAAGGATGAAGAATTGAGGTTGTTACTCCAGAGTCTGACTTAAACTGTTTAGCATTCAGTCTGTCTCCTCCTGTAGCTTTGTTGTTCTTTAGATTTTAAACTGTTTTTATGGCATTTATAATTTTCTGGTTAGCAGGTACTTCACAGTTTATGTCCAAATCAATCTCTGCTGGTTCAATGGGTGGCGGTTCTTCGACCTCAGGTCTATTCATCAATTCACTGAAATATTCTATCCACCTTAATTTTATGTCATTGTCCGAAGTTAGCGGTTTCCATCTTTGTCTTTCGCTGACTCGTTTGATAGGGTTGAAATTTTTCCACAAATTTGTTTTGTTATTTTGTAAAGTATGCCTTGCTGTTCTCTCTCTCTCTCTCTCTCTCTCTCTCTCTCTCTCTCTCTCTCTCTCTCTCTCTCTCTCTCTCTCTCTCTCTCTCTTCGGGTGCCANTTGTTCTCTCTCTCTCTCTCTCTCTCTCTCTCTCTCTCTCTCTCTCTCTCTCTCTCTCTCTCTCTCTCTCTCTCTCTTCGGGTGCCATATCCATTCTGGACGTTATTGATCATGTTTTTCTACAGATTCCTATCTCTCATCATATGTAGCAGATTTCCAGCTTTTACGTTTTCCTTCTCACTTGCTGATATACACTTTTCAATATGGCACTTGAGACTTCCCAAGCATGTTAATATTTGTCTTCCTTTGCTTCTTTTGCCTTCAATACGACCTGTAAGGGTAAGACTTTTTAGTCCTTCCTTTTTCATGATATGTCCCATAAACCTCATCTGCCTTTCACGGATAGTTTTTATCAGACATCTTTCTGCTCCAGCTTTCCTCAAAACTTCCTCATTTGTTTGATGGTCTACAAACGATAGTCTCATCATTCTCCTGTAAAACCACATTTCAATAGCTTCTCGTCTCTTTTGCATTGATGGTGATATTGTCCAGCACTCACAACGATATAACAGAGTAGATGTTACATAACCTTTCAGCACCCTTTTTCTTTGTAGCTATTGACACTTTGTGGTGTTTCAAGATCTTCTGTCGCTAAAGTTTCCATTGTTCCATCTTGTCTCTCCTCGCTAGAATTCTTTTTGCGAGTCTTCCTTCTTTCCAGGTCCAACCTTTCCTTTAGCCTAGCCGTTTTTTGCGTCATTTAAAATGTTCAAAAGCAAAAATGTTACGATCTAAAATTATATTAAAATTTAATGTACTATATTAGCTGATATATAAGCTCAAGGCATTATTTACAGGAAAAGCCTTCTTTTCCCATACTCTATGTTTAACCCGACCACAAGTTTTCAGAATAATTATATTTTAATTAAAAAAACCCTATTATTAAAACCTTTATCACTGAGGGTTTGTGTGTTCTTGCTGTGGCACTGAGGTTTTAGATACATTTCTTAAGTGATACGGTTTAGGAGTTTAGATCACATATATGCTTTTGATTTTGCATAAAAATTTCCATTGTACTTTGTCTAAAAAACTGGGCTCGTACTCTGGAAAAAACGATATCTTTCTCTAAAGACAATGCAGCATCGTGAGTCTCTGAAGTCAATTTTCGCTTTTCTAACTTCTGGCAGGATAAAGAAGTATTCTTACAGTGCAAATGTACCTTACCCCTCCCCCTCCCCCCCCCCCCAACATGTAGGATGAAGTGAGGCCTATGGATAGCAGAGGTAGGGCAACACCCCGAACGATATGGTCAATAAACATAAGAAAATAGATAAGATTGAACTTGGAATTCATAGTCAAAAGGACACAACACATCTAAGATAGGGCCAGGACCACAGCATCCAACCCTCACCTGGAGGATGGAACCTGTGACAAACTGACTGAATCTTGCCAACTGTCAGCAAAAGCTTTTTCTAGTTTATTTGTCGTTTTTATAACTACAGCTCACCTTAAAAACCGTATTCCTTACTTTATGTGTATGCTCAAAGACCAGTAAAATGCAAGATGCCTCGTGAGATCACAGGAAATGAAAAACAATTTGACCTTAAATTAAATAATGAAGCTCCAGCTTTTCACTTCTTTTTTTACTTGGTCTTTTAAGTCTTTTGGACCCAGGCTCTGACACTGAACTCTTGAGTCGACAGAACAACTGTTTGATCAAATGGAGAAAGGAGTTGTTTGGATCAACTACTGTTTTAGTGAAGTGGCCGAAGAAAACAACAGCAGGACTGTGCTCATGGCAATACCAGTGTATTAATTCCAGATCAATGCCACAAGTAGATTGAGTCGACATTTTTAACCGTAAAGAACAGGTCAAAGATCTCATAAGCGCGATTTATTTGAGATGTCCAAGTGTGGAGTGCGGTTGCTATTTTACACTAGATTTGCTTGCATGACAGTCCCATTGATGGGAAAGAGAAATTAAGAATATTTCAGTGTTTAACAACCATTTTTACTTATGGTGTGCCAGTGGAGGGGTACAGTAAACTTTAAACTGGTGGCATTTTGTTGTTGTTGGAAAGGATTGCTGTACTTGGACGTGGACTTGGTTTTTCTCGTTCAAACATTTTGTTTGAATTAACATAGCTGGTTACAAACTGCTCGAAATTGCAGTTAGACCCTTTTGAGAAGTTATTAGGAATTATATATTACAAAAGACTGCCGTTTGAGATTAGGTTTATTTGCAATGAGCAAGTCAGAGGGAAATGAAATCAGTGTTGGCAGCGAGCCATCAAAGCGAGCAGGAACACGGTACGCGACCACAATTTAATTTTTGTGTTTTTGTAAACAGTTTATTATTTAATCTCCATTTAGGTAAGAACAAATGACATTTGTTTGCCCAGTCGGATTTGCCCGTCAAACCTAAGTTACATGGGAGAAAAGCGGGCATATTTGATATATCTCAAAAATTTATTCTAATATCAGTGTGGCTAACTGGATCTTTTCCTTTATTTTTGCGTGAACCTTGCAGTCTTTTAAGGTCAAGAAATAATTCAAAGAATGCTGCAGCCCGCAAAAAGGTCAGTCCTATACTGTACTTTGACTTCCAAAACATTTCATTGCTGCACATTTAGGCCTTGGAACACACTGGACTGAAAGTTACTGGAACATATTCTATTCTCTAGCGGACAATCCTGTATGGTTGTGAGGAATGGTCACTCCCTTTCTGTCCACTATTCCCAGCTCGTTGGCATTAACTGGTTGCCTTTTAAGCCCCCAAACTAAACCAACGTACCAATTAACAAATTTCAAGCAGGTCAACGACTGCTTGTCAAATCCTGTATCCAAAGAATTTCTTAACCTTCAAAAAATTAAATGAATCCATAATGGGTAAACGCCTGGTGCCACCGATTTTGAGTACCACTGGTTCTCCTGCCACCAGCTGCGATTAGGGAACGTTGACTTAGTGGTTTCTTACCCGTAAGAGACTGGCTTTTGTAAAGTTTTGTTAACTACTGGCTTCTGTTTTAACATACTTAATTGCTAGAATCCAATGATTCTGCATGTTGTTGTGAAATGGAAAACTGACTATACTGCAATGAGTCTTTAGAAAATTATTTCAGCAGGTACAGTGTTCAGTTAACGTAATAACTGTTTTTTCCAAATACCTTGCAAAACTTTTTCTATGGTGAAATTTATCAAACCGTTCTGGAAATACCGGGGTCTTTTTAGTTTTTCAGTATTACATGCTGTCAACCCAAGTACAACAAGGTCCAACAATTAAGCTTTCTGAAATGTTGACAGTTAATTCCTTCTCCTAAATGCATAAAAAATAATTCTAAGGGAGCCTGTTTGGTAAATGTTGCCCTTGTAACCCACTACTACTACATTTGTGTGGTAGAGCATGATACTACACATGCCCTTGTGATTTTGTGAAACCGCCTGCTGTCAAGTGAACCTCTAAGTAGTTATTTTTACTTAAAATAGAACGGGGACTATTCCCTCACTGTTAAACAGGCGTTGTTTCCTTTCTTTATTTTATATCTTCATTTACCTCAACCTCCCTCCTCCCCCTCCCTGAATGTGACCTCCAACAGTGACACAAGCACCCTTGGTGACATTTTCGCTGTTTTCCATTCCTAGCCGGCGACGTATTTTTTCAGCGGTTAATATGTTCTCATTTGGAACATTGATAAATATGCCCAAATAGGAATATGAATCTTAAAGGTTTTATGAATACCTTTAAGCGTTTACGAAAATTTAAAATTCATTGGAAGGGTTTGATGTAGGAAGCGTTGTTAATAGCATTTTACATTTATCGCAAGTATGTCAGTATTAAAAACTAAACTGGATCAATAATACTGCTTTTGATTTTTTGATGATGAATACAAAGATGACAGTAATAATTCAGTTGGTGAAAATGGGATGTAATAAGGGAATAAATAACTTTTATAACAGATTTGACCATCCAGTTCACACATCCAATTAATAATAATAATATGATAATTGGTAATATGATTAATGTAATAATAATAATGTAATAATAATATAATAATAATATAATAATAATAATAAAAAAAATTGGTAATAATAATATAATAATAATATAATAATAATAATAAAAATTGGTAATAAAACTTCTACCCAGACTGCAGGATAACCCATTAAATACAATGATCTGGAAGTAGAAGTGGTCAGGGTGGGTATTGAAGACAACAACAGTACCAGCAGTTGTAGGAGCCCTAACGTCTTCTTAAGAAAGGGGTTGAGAACTACATCTGGCTTAACCCTGGAAAAATAAATGTATAAAAGCTACAGAAGTTCTCCCTCCTTTGAATGGCACACTTTCCAAGGAAAGTGATCTTTATAACCTAAAGACCCTACAAAAAGAGTCTCCAGCTTCCCAATCCTCTGTGTGCATCAGGATTGGCAGAGAAATAAACAAAGTGCTACAAAACTGCATGTGAAAATAATAATAATGAAAATTTTTTTTTGATGATGGACTTATTGATGAGATCATATATGAATCCATTAGATTGAAGGCTATCCAGCCTGCTTGCCTCTATGGGTTAGCCAAAGCCATAAGAAGAACTTTCCTGCCCATCCAGTTTTATCTATGCTGGGATCGGCATACCATAAGGTTGCTGTAAAAGTGGCCAAGTGGCTCTCTCTTGTCCCAAAAATTGAAATCAACTTATTGACCAAATCTGTGTGTGACAAACTGAAAGCTGTACAACTCTCTGAGGATGAAATAATAATTAGCTTTGATGTCTCCTCACTGTACACCAACGTACCTTGTAATGGAAGCTATATTGTTCTGTGCAGATCTGTTATTCTCTGTGCAAGAAGACAAGAGACCTCCTGTGTCAAAAGAGACTTTCATCATGCTGGCAAAAATAGCATCATGTGATGTTGTTATGACAATGCATGACAGTTGTAAAAGACAGAAGGATGGCCTAGCCATGGGCAGCCCACCAGCCCCACACCTTCCCAATGGATGGCTCAGCCAGTTTGAGGAAACCATTAAAGATCAGGCACAGCTCTATGAACAATATATGGATGGTATCCTTAGAGAGATTAAGAGATCAGAGTCAGCTGAGAAACACACAGAAATCAACAACCTCCATCTGAATCTCAAATTCACCATGGATATTGAGTAACAACTATCAGAAAATCATCCAGGAGAGCTTCCTCACTTAGATATGAAAATAATACATGAACACAACCAGGGAAAACTGTCATCAACATGGTATAACAAGCCAACAGACATTGGTTTGATTCTCAGCTACCATGCCCTTGCCTCTAAACAATGCAAAAAATCTGTTGTTTGAGGCTTTGTTCACCAAATCCACAGTGTGTGTATGTTTCGCTCCTGGCTATACATACATGAGAGTCCAGAAAAAGCCTAATGCATCTTGGAGCTCAATCAATACCATGTACTGAAGACTATGCATGTTCCTTACACAAGGCAAATGCCCCCTGTATCATAGTAATGACTCTCAGGAAACTCGAAACTGTTCTACCTTCCATCAAACCGCCTGTGTAGAAGATGCACAAGAGCAGGGTTGTCCACAAGTTAATGTGTCCAGGCTGCTCTGCCTGCTATGTTGGAGTGACCACCCAACATATGCAGCCCCAATTCAAAGAACACTTCCAAAGGGCAGGACCTATGAGACTTCATCTTGAACTCAGTGATTCCACCTTAACAGAAGAAAATGTAGACATTTTAAAGTCATCAGCTAGAAGAGAGGGTCATTTGTTAACTTTAGAAGCTTTGCTTATCCAGGAGTTGAAGCCTGCAATAAATACAAAGGATGAGTGGACATCATGAGAACTTAAGATTAAGTTGTAGTCAAGTTCTTGACCCCTTATCATCATTTGTTTCTATTGTAGATGCAGTAGAATTATTGTTAGTCGTTAGTCTCTGTACACTGTGTCTTTTGTCATATAAATCTTATAAGTGTTTTGCTGTTTGTTTTAGATTACCCAACAATGAGTGTAAAACCTTTTCATCCGAATACATATAATTAAAAAACCTCACTAATCAAGGTAGTTTGTATTGAGTTGCCTATTCAACAAAAGTTATAAAAATGACAATAGTTCATGTTTTGCCTGTAGTTGATTCCTGACAGAATATGTAATATGCAGGGTGAATGATTATATTGGAAATTTTGGTTGAAAGAAAGCACTTGTGTTTGACATGTTTTGTAGCCAGCAACACCAGGAAGAAGGGTTTCTGGTTCAAAGCAGGAAGAACAAGAAGGTAGACTGATTTTCCATTTGGAGAGATTTTTACAAGTTGCAAGGTTGTTAATCAAACCATGAATGATAAAGTTGAAGATATTTTGGGGAGCTTACTTTGTACTTCAGACCATAACTTTTTGCGTTTTGAAGCTGCATTGTTTAATAAAAATGAGAGGATGGTACCTTGGGTAGTCAGATGGCTTTGAAAATGCTCATTGTGTTCTCTCTACACAGCTTTCAAAACTTCATTTCTATTTGTTTATTTATATATCTTTCCCTGAATTTTTTGATACTGAATGTGGCACATTTATCAACCCTTATGATCATGTTGGGTCATTGACACCATAAAGTAAAACAGTTTAAAGCTGGTTTTCTCTTTCCCCATTTGTATGGACTGCAACATCACCTGTGAACTAAAACCAGTGCACAGGATTGAACATACAGTCATTGTTATGATGAGATGAAAAACCCAGCTGGTTGTATTTTTCATCCCTAATGTATTGAATAAATGTGTTAAAACACATATTAAAGAGTATTGGAGTAAGGCAATCTCCTTGCAAGAGCCCATTATGAACTGTTATGGCTCCAGTTGTAAAACAATCAGTGATAAACATTGTTGTAAATCCAGTGTAAAGACTGGTAATTAAAGAATTAATTTTGCCAGGAATGTGATGGTGATCTAGAACAGATGTTATTAGGTTATGGTGAACCTCACATAAAGCATTTCTATGTCTAAAAGAGTAATGACTAGGGAGCATTGATGAGTGCAAGCCTGACCTATCATTGCAGCATATTCTAAAGTACCCAAGGTTTTAGCAGTAGAGTCTTTTTGATTGTGATGTTTCTGGAGTTATTGCCATTCAGGAGGACCTTTGCCAGAAATTCATATGATTTTAATTATTTCTGCGAGAGACTGTAGATAGGGACATTGTTTAAAGCAAGTTATAGATATTTTATCCAGTGGGCTTGGTGAGGAAGATGACTTCATATGACAAATAATTGATGTGATTTTTTGATATGATGGAGGGTCAGTCCTAAAAAGGTTCACAGGCTTGTTAAAAGACAGTTTCCGTGATGAAATTGCAAAGTGTTTGTTAGGAACTGAGAAGTATTTGTTAAGAATATTTGAAATATTATAATGGTGGACAAAAATTCAAATGAAATGACCACAAAAGACATAGCCATACCATTTGATTTGAATCTAAGAAGCACGGAGCAGGAAAAATCATAAAATTCCAATATCATGCCAGAGAAATAGAATAGATATGAAATATATCAACCAAGGTAATCCCAATAGTCATTCAAGGCTTTGGCAGACTTAAACAGTTTCAGAAGGAAAGAGGTGTGAAAACAGGAATTAAAAAAAATCAACTCTACTAGGCATGGTGAGAATCATATGATAGGTTCTTGCTATCTAAGGAAACTAGATGTGACTCATTGACTTGGACATTAATTCCAAAAGTTGTTTGTGCATAAAATTCATCATCATCATTTTAATAACAATATTAATGATTATGATGATAATGATAATTAAAAATTACCTTTGGGAAACATTGTAATGTGGCTTTTTATGGCCCTTTTTTGTTTTTGGCACCAAAAAAGAAAATGGCAAATATCCAATCTGAATTTAATGCTTCAGACTTAGTACTAGTTGGTACTTAGTATTAGTACAAACCAGTACAATTACTATGTATTGCCAGCTATCAGGGTTGGAATGGGAAGTGATGTAGTCCTGAGTTGTTGTCATAGAGCCACAACTGCTTGAGCAATGTGCCTTTAATTTCTTTTTGTGGTGTGGCACTTGGCAAGGTTAATTTGATACCATTTTTTATTCACCCTATCTCACTTTAGTTGCTGGGTGCTGAATGTGGGTTTTTCACCCATCCATCACTAGATGGTTTGTAACCACTTCACAATTATAATACTGTAGTCAAATTCTTGGACTTATGACAATGTTTTTAGGGATGTGAGTAATAGCAGTGATTAGTTAGTAGAATTTCATTAATTAGTTAGTAGTATTTCATGAGGTAGAAGCCCTAAACTAAATAGTGAAATTAACCTTATTTACTATGAATTGTGTGCCTAGTTTTAACTTGGTAGTAAAACAATTCTGTTGTTCAAGTGTTAACCAGTGTCATGGGAAAAAACACACTAAATGTTAAATTAAATATTTTGAATTGCATATCAGGTTATCATGTAGACAAAAAAATTTTCAGCACCAACATCATTTGTTTAAGATGAATATTTATTGTGAAAGAACTCACAACTTATAGGTCCTGGACTTTTCCCACTTTTTCAGCACTTTGTAGATATCAGCAAAATTTACTTGAAGTGATAACATATATTTTTACAGATTTGCTGTTAAAACATTTATTTGCTCAAGTTACATTTATTTTTTTTGTTGATATTGATGCCACATGGTGTCAGGGTTACATATAACTTAAACCCTTGAAATTGATTTTTAAATTTGAACATCCTTTATTCCTGTGGTTTGATGAACAGCAGGTGTTAAATCAAGTTTTTATAGAATGTGGTAAGGGTGTTGGCAGGTTTTGTGGTTAACCAAGGTTTGGATGATATATAAATTACAATTTGTTTACTAGGGATACATATTCATGAGACAAATGGCCATTTTGTATTTTATTTATTTCCTCTCTGTGAAAGCAGTTATTATATTTTAAATAAAATGTTGTGGACTATATTTAGCCACAACTTGTATGGTAAGAGAAATGTCTGTTAATTTACTAAGAAATACTTTTACTGTTTGTTTGAGTAAATAGGGGACCAAAGAGGAAATCAGAATCAAAGCATAGCACTTGAAAGAATGAGACCCTTAAACAAAACCAGTAGTCAGTTTCCATATCATAATTTTGAATTTTTAAAATGTTTATATTCACCTCCAAAGAACAACAAAAGGATCTGTTTGCAGCAAGCTAGTTAGTAATTGTTCTTTACTTGAACCAATAACTTGTTGGTGATAAATATCAAGCCATTGTTATTCTGTACACCTGTTGGAATATGTGACAGGGGTAATGTTTGTATGTATGTGCCTGTGACTTGGCAAGTTTGAAACAGCTGTCAGTTGTCTGGTAATTACTTTAGTACATTTTCAATGGAATTTTGATTATAGCCACACTGATTTTCATTAGTGAGTCAGCAGTGATATTGCATATTATTTATTCCTTGTTTAGCATATTCAGGGGATCAGTTTGCCATCTGTTGATAGAAATTGGTAGCAACTCCTGTTTCATTTGTAATAAAAATTACTTTGATATGATAATCAAATGTGACTAAAACACATTTCAATAGCTTTGTTTTCTGTCACATGTAAGAATGAGCAACAATCACATGTAAGAATGAGCAACAAAACTGCTGACTACCTTTCTAACCAAGGACTAATCAAGACCAGAGTTTACCCTGTGTAATTACCATTGGCCATTATATGGCATTGTTAATTAGTATAACATCATCACTGTCATCACCATTATCATTTGCAGTCAGGCCAAGTCAGTTGCCTTAACCTGGAATGAATACCATGTAAGCAAGTTCTACTTGCTTCATGGTTGGGTTGTTGGGGACTACACTGGTACCCACATCAGGTGACTCTTGGTTTATCTTTTGAGAGGGTTTCTGCTGGAGATTCAAAAAAGGAAAAGTTGTCAAATGACAGGTGAGTTCCAGGTGAGCCACTGGCTATCCATCCATACTGAAAATGAGTAGAATATGGACTTTGAATTTTCTTTTTTACAACCTTTTAACTTCCCCTCCCCTAATTTTCACCATAAGCCTTAAGATTCCAGGTGTTATTTCTGGAAAAGGGAAAACTGCTTTTTTAAGGGAGAGTAATAGTTTTGACTTGATGTTCCAATTAGCTCTACTTATTCTTGATGTATCAGTTAATGCTGTATTTAGAAGTTCATCCATTTCGCTTGATAGAATCCAAGAAATAGGTGTTCACTGCACTGCCCCCATTTTTTGTATGCATTGAAGTGAGTGGTCAAATGTTGTTTTGTTTGACTGACAATGGGAATTGCACCTTCGTTAACCAATTTTATACATCATTCTAGTTTAAAGTCACTTTTTAAGTGACAGTTTTAAGCTTGGAAGTGTTGTTTTCAGGTTTCTCAAGGTAATAGTGAGTTTTACTGGTGCTTTCTAGTTCTTTATTTGTTTCATAGAGTTTTCTGTGGCATTACCATGGTATTGAATGATTGAGTTAATTTTGGTTGTTGCATTTCATCCAGTTCATAACTGCTAGTTGTTACTTCTTCCATTTTTCTTACAAAATGATATTATCTATTGTTGACTTAATATACTATCATAGAATTCTAGTGGACATTGATTTCTCTCAATATTTCTTTTGTGTTAAACAAGCTGTAATGGAACAGGAGCCAGTTACTGGAGGACCTACAAATCTGATAAATGAAACTTTCCAATATTAACTGTAGTGTTTAGGTGCAAATGCATTAAAGTTCATAATGTTACCATCCAACCTTGCATAGAGTACTGTTACCATATCTGGACAGGTCTTCCATCATCTTATCTAGATGTTCTTGGTTGACTTCAGAAACATGTTAGTAACTTGATAGGTTCTAATCTTGCTGCTACACTTTAACCTTTGCCTCAGTGATCGAATGTGCTTGTTTTAGTCTTTTCTATAGGTATTATCATGGGAAGTGTTCTGATAAACTTTCCTCATTGGTACTATATAAGTTTGTTTTATCTTGTGTGACTAGCTTCTCAAAATGTCTTCATTCTTATGCAGTTGTTAGCCCTTGTTGTAATAAATCATTTTATGATTGCAGTTTTTTCCTCATACTGCAAGATTGTGGGACTTTTTGGGTTCTGAATGCTTTCCTGCATCATATGAATGCTTTCCTACATCATAAGTCAAAGATTAACTGATTTCTTGACTTAACTTTTTTTGCTCCTTTATATCCTCACAGATCCATATCCCTAGTGGCACTATCCCTTGTATGGTTCTTAACCATTAAAAAATAACTTGGTTTACAATATTTTGTTAACATTTGTGAGTAGTCTAAGTATATAATACTCAAGTCCACAAATGGTAGTTTGCCATCGTTTTTGACAAGGTAAATTTTAGGTTGGGATTCAATGAATTCATTTAATTTAATTTTTGCTCCACAAGATGAATTTTTTTATCTTGATATGTCATCCATATAATGCTCATAAGACTTAAACATTATAGCCTCAGATTGTGACAACCAAATATTGGTAGAATAGGGGTGGTGGTGTGAGACCATTACCAAATCATCCATCTGTTTGTATGGACCTTATGTGGAAAAGATAACATTTGTTGCTGCTAGTTAAGTTAATGTACTAAAAATTCTTATCAACTGGTGGGTGTTAAAATTCATTAAGAATATAACATCTCCCACTTATTTCTGGAACACTTCTTTATGGCATTCTGTTCTCTATTGTCAATTGTTCAAAATTGTAATGGAAGCTTTATGATGGAAGTTCAGGGTTGAGTTGACATGGAAGTTGTTGTATGCAGATAATCTCTTCATTGTTGCTAAAATGCTCAAAGAGCTAAAGGAAAGCTGAAGAAATGTAAGAGTGGGGTGGAGGAAAGGGGATCATGTTAGCTAAAGAAGATCTCTCATGGTTAAAGTGCAGTGATCATGTAATGATCCATTGGATTTGCAGAGTTCCACTGAATCAACCCCATTCCACCAAAGAGCTTAGAAAGAGACTGAAAATCTACAATATTGAGGAAGTTTTGTAATGGAACTGACTGAAACTGCTTGGTCAAAGATACAGGAAAAAGACACCTGGATAAAAAAATAATCTTTTTTTTTGTTGATGGGCTGAATCCCAGAGGGAGACCAAAATTGAGATGGAGTGACGTTGAGGATGAAGACACTCTCGATGTGGCATTGAGATCACCATGGCTATCAAAGGATACAAGTGGAGAAATGCCATCAAGGCCCAACTGACACAATAGCTAGAGCTCCAACCCATAGCAAGTGGAGAATAGAGTTGAAAGGACCTGTGAGTGAGTGAATTTCTTGAGCTCTTCCATACTTGGATTAAATAGAGACCAATAAACATCAAAACCTGAAATTTCCATATTTGTTTTTCATGCTCAATTTTGAAATTGATAACATTTGAATTTCTTTGTGTATCTGGCATATAGCTGCTTACTGTGGGGTGCTTGATTAGTAGGGGGTGCTTAATTTTGGTGTTTGACCAATCCCATTAGACCTTATTAGGAACCCCATTTGTTAATTTTGGCTATTCGGAATAAGCAGGATGAAAGAAGATGTAGCAGATGAACAAAATGGCAACCCAAGCATGTTAATAGATTTTTTTCATTGGTTCAAACCTGTTTATATATTTTGACATTATAAGTCAATTATTTCTCTTTACTACCAGAATACTTATGGGCCCAGAAAAATTCTTAGACCCTCACTTACCCCCCTCAATTTTTTCCACCTTAAAGGAAAATCTAACCTTGGCATGGTATTAAGTGCCTCATTCTATTAAGCACCTGTGAGTATGCAACTATTTCAAGCCATTTTGGCCTTTGCTAATATAATCACTATTATACATTTATGCAAAAAGCCACAGGTGATATTTTGTATATCAGGGGATTGTTAGAAGCTTATGAACTTTATTGTTTATTGTTTTTGAAGAACCACACATTAGGACTAATAAACACAAGAGAGAGTAAAGAAGGTCTCACTTGAATACAGTTGTTGGAACAGTGTTCAGAGTTTGGGCTAATTTCTTATCAAATTTCCCTATTTTGATTTTGCTGTAATTTTTGTAATCTACATAATTTTAGTGAATTATATTTTGTGATGTGATTGATGCTGAAAAGAAAGGAAATAATTTATGGCCTGCCCATTTTTATCTTGGAACAGACCAGTAGACTAGTGATTGCTGTTCCCTAATCTTCACAAAATATTCCCTGGTGTAGACCATTAGGGCTCATGCAAGCATACACATACACAGATATAAATATTTCTCACCTTAAGGCATTATTATTAAACAATAATAATAATGCCTATACTACTGAGTATTAGCTTCATTAAAGAGAAAGAAATGACCACCCACCCAGCTTGCTAAACTGGGTTTCCAATTTTTTCATTTGGTAGCATTTATCCCTTTTCTTTTCAAATCCTCTTCACTTGGTAATTTGAATTTGTGGACTTTTGGCATGGGTTGGTAGTTGCTTTTGCAGTTTGGAACACAACAGGTATGAGGTATTTTAAGAGATGTATTCCCCCACTTAAATCTGAAAAACATTAAAATTAAAACAATATTTGCACAACAGTAGACAGGTAGTCTCTGAAGTAATGTATATGCCTTGGCATGGCTGATGACAAGTGATAATTAGCACTGCTCTTGATGACATAAACCAGGTGCAAGCTTCAACAGCATAGAAGATTGTGGCCTGGGCAACACCAGCAAAACCAAGAGTGTACTGCTGCCATATCTCATTCATAGCCATTCAACTAATGCAGTATAGAACATTGTATGGCCTCTGCTTACCACCCTGTTACAGCTGTGTTGGATGGAGCTCCATAAAATTTGGCATAGACTTTCCTCACCATAAATCTGTATGATGATGTCCAAATGAATCTTGACCTTGATACCACAAGGTGGGTTCTATTGCCATGAGATCATGTGTGGAGAAGCAAAGGAATTTGTTGGGAGTCATGAAAGGTTTGGATTTGACACTCTTCTGTTGACATGGACTGCAGTAAATGATAGCATCAGTTGAGCTCCAAAAGCCAGGGTTTTTAAGATGTGATAGCACCAACTGCTTTCCCTCATTCCAAAACTCTTCTTAGATAAACTCAGTCCTTTCCTCTAAACCCTTTATTCCAAATCCTCTTCTCCTTTTGCCACCAGTCTTTAAGACTTCTATTCAGTGGTCTTCATTTGAATTTTCCTTACAATTCAACCCCAAGACACAGACCTTATCAGCCCAACCTCAGAACTAATAGCTCATTAGCCAATAGCCTTTCCCCACCCACAATTCCAAGAACCATGAGTTTGCTTCAGTGCTACAGTACTCCAAGCAGAACAATGTTTGTGGTAGAGAACCCTGACTATATGGTATACAATGTGGAAAGAAACCAATCAATGATATCATCCAGGAATTGCTTATGTCACAGAATGACTGTGCAGGAACTCAGTTATTTTATCTAATAGATTTACTGTGTTTTATTTTCAATTGTTTTATTTTTTATAATGTTTGATTATTTTTAATATGTTGATGCTCAGGAAAGAATAGGACATTGCACCATTTTAACAAAACAAAATTAAAAGATTGATACAAAAGTTCCAAAGGTTATTAATATCAACCCCCAGGAGCAATTTTCAAACAATCCAGGTGGATATGAGCTGAAAAACACCAACATCAATGCTAATTTGAATGAAGTAATTGATAATGCTTTTTAAAAAACTCTAAAAACAATTTATGAATGTAATTATGAACTGTATCATAACAAAAGACTTGATGAACACAATATGACAAAATCAAAGTCAGGTTTAAAAAGAATGAGATAATTACAGCTGATGCTATTGTGAGAGAGCACTTGTTTTCACTTGAAAAAGACACTATGGGATGTAAAGGGTTCTCTATACTATATAGCACTGGTTTGCAAGGAGATAAACAATGACATAGAAGAAATCAGTAACTGATAACTGAACCTGAACAACAGAATTGGATTTTGAACTTGACAAATAACATAAAACAGCATCATCAACCACCAAAAATTGTTGAAAATGAAACTTGAAAGGAAATTTAGAAATACAAAAATGCAAACTTTTGAGACAAAATTATCTTTAATAAAGCAAGAACTGAATAACAAGTTACTAATGAAATAAATATATCAAAAATAACTACAAAAATTAAATTGAATCAAGAAGTAGCTTTCCAACGACCTGAATAAGGTCAACTGATCATTCAAGAGTAAAACCATGAAAGCAAAACCATCCCAAAGAAAAAAAGTAGAACACTTCTGGTGACAAATATGGCAAGATGACAAAAAGTTCAATGAAGATGCTGAGTGGTTTAAGAGACTTAGGAAACCCTACAGTCGAAATTTCATATCAATGAACTAGTATCAAAGTAATTATTACCTATCAACAGTGCTCAATAATATAAGAATATTAGAGCCTATCATATGGTGAATGACAAAAATTCAACAAAACTTAGTTTAGAAGTGTGAGTGGTTCAGTTCTGAACTAGGTTTGTTGATTTTTTGTTATTGTTCACCATATCAATGAACTCTAACATTGAGACATTTAGACAATTAATAAACTACAGCTCAACAAAACACCTGAGAAAGACAAAATAACACCATTCTGGTACAAAAACTAAACAGGTTACAGAGAGATATTAACATCTTATTTTAATAACCTCATCCATAATGATAATGCTCTACTGCAATGGCTCATTAGTACCAGAAAATTGTCATCCAATAGCCTCTCAGAATATCCAGTACAAAATATATGTGAGTTGCATCAATTATTTTCTAATCAACAACTAACCAGAAATAATGTGATCACGAGACAAGTTGCTGGTAAAGAGGGTATATGGGGCACAACTGAACAACTTCTGCTAAATAAAAATCTACTTGAGGGAGTACAATTTATGCCCTGTATGGTTAGACTATAAGATAGCTTTTGACTCCATTCCACATTCATGGCCACTTTGGGCATCAAAACTTGCAAAAGTGCCTGAGCACCTGATAAATGCTATCAAAATATTTACTAAATTTTGGCTTACAAAATGGCGCCTTCATGGAGTAAACAAATCAATCATCAGCGATGTCCTTAAAATTTCCAAAGGAACCTACCAAGGAGACCGTCTATCAGTCCTCCATAGATGGCTTAAATGTATCAAGAACCTGTTAAAAAGTGAAATAGTAGTGATAAACCAACATCTAAAAATGGACTCTGAATGTAATGAACTACTGAAATATGTTTATGAGTGTGAAAAAGAGTCCATTGTTAGGCTGTCACAGGAACCACTTACAAGCTATTAAAATTGCTAATGACACCCTAGAAAAGCAAAATTGTTAGACAAAAAAGTAAGCACTGCCTTAACAACAAAACAGGGAGCAAGATGAAAAAATAAGATAATTCATCATTATTTTGAAAGTACTATTTCAAAGGTTGAAAGAATTAATTCACAGTTAAACCATTCCAGAACAAAGAATAGAAGCAAGACTTCACACTTTGCTGGATACCTTGAAGCAGTAATCAACCAATATATTAGCTAATCAACCAAATAGCTGCAACACAAAAGGCAAACTGATCAAGCTCAAACTTGATCCATTGAAAACAAACAAATGCAGATTATGCAAACCAGTTATTGATGATGTTCCACATATTGTAAGCTCCTGTCCTTTGAAGTCTGGTTTATACTACCTACCTACAATCTTAGATCTCAAATTAGCAAAGTACATTTTAAAAGCAATCATTTAAAAAAGCCACCCAGAACACATTTACAGAGTTTTGAGGGATCCAATATACATTTAAAAGATCTACAACTTTGAATATTGGTGGAACCTACCAATAAGATCAAAACTGAATAACCACACAACAAGCCAAAATTACTAGTATAGGACAATACAAATAAAACATATTCAATTTTAGAGATCAGCTGCCCAGCAGACACTAATAGCAGGAGCAAACGATACCAATCATTGTAGGGTCATTTGGATATATGCCAAAATGCCTAAAACATTACTTGAAAGACCAGGGGTTTGATGAAAAAGATATTAATATTCACAACAACAAAATGCAAGTCATAGAAATGCACACTACAGGGAAAATATGCAAAACCTTTTTAGGTTTTGAAATGTAAACTTTGTTTTCAGTTTCAAATATTTGAGACTGTTGGGAAGAACTGAGTGATTGTCTGCACTAATTGAATGCTTAGGTCTCAAAATGACTGTGTACAAACTTCAGTTATTTTATCTGTTTTACTGTGTATTTTTTTCAATTGTTTTATTTTAAAATTTTGTTTCCTTGATTGAAACTGAATATTTTGAACTTGTAAAAAGGCGTCAGCAGAGACCTGGTGAAGGATAGGATAACTTGGATGTCAATTTCAAGAAAGCGTCCAACACATGCTAGCATGTAAAACAGACGTTAAACCGAATATGATGATGATGATGATGTAAATGCTAGTGAGAAATAAATTATATCAAAACTTACTAACTTACTTATTTACATACATACATATTTACTTACTTACTAACTTACTAACTAACTTACTTAATGTGTTTATTTGCTTACTTGCTTACTTATTTCATTATTCTTTCAACATCAGTCATTCCCACTATGTGGGGGTAGATGTGTAATCACTCTTCTCCACCCCTAGCCCACTTGTGGCAGAGGGTTTATCAACTCCAAGGTCCTTTAAATCTTCTTGGTTAGTGTTGAGCCAGGTTTTTGTAGTATGCCCTTTAGGGTGGTAACTTCCCACCTCTCAGTCACATATGACTGCCAGTACATCACTCTCCATCCCCTTCTTAACATACCATACCACTGCAACCTCTACCCTAAGCACATCCACAATAGGGCACAAACTATACCTCCCAGAAACCTTATTGCTGCCCCTCCATACTGAAAGAAGACCAGGCAACATAATGAACAAACTTTAGCAGAAATCACTCCAACTCCTCCCCCTTACATTTCAAGCATCTCTATGATCTGACCACATGCCCAGACTGACTTACAACAAATTAGATTCATACCATCTCTCCCCCCTCTCTATGCTGCAGAATCCCTAACAATGTCATCTCCTGCCACATTATGCTGCACTCGGAGAAAAACAATAACCTGATAGACCTCAGTAGATAGACCTGATAGACCTCACAGAAACCCACCTGGTCACTGCAACATTTGACTTTCTATAGTATCCTGACAAGGGTATATATATATTACCATATCCACCCACAATTTCTCAAAAGCTTTTGATATTCCCCTCTCATTATTTTCTCCATAAGCTAACAAGGTATCTCTGGCAATATTCACTCATGACTTTACATGACACTCATGACACAAAATAAACCATCCAAGTTGTGAAGAATAGAATGATGAAGTAAGCACTTTAATCCTGAAAGAGACATTTGTATAAGTATATGAGTGGATAAATAATATAGAGAGAATTACATGGTGTTATTATTGCTATTAGTCATAAGGATAACTATAAAATGTCAATACAATAAATCTCATAAAAGTATCCCTTAAGTTGTTGTAGAGAGTACCACATAGCACATGCAACGGTGATCTCCCAGAGGCAGTTATTTCCCAGTTAAACTCTTTGCTGATAATGATGTCATTGACAGAGATCAAATGTTTAGGTGACCACCACATCCTGCAAGCAAATGTTAAGAGGTTTGTGCCTTGATGAAGAGATGAGGAATACTCTTAACATAAACATGACCTGTATCATGCCCCTGGGCTGCTTTCTGACTCCCACCTCCTATTTTATGTATTTCCTGGATAACAGCATCCTGCAAAAATTATCCACAAATACATATCTCAAACCCATACCTTGTTCTCAGACAAGCTGAAGTGGCCTGGCCACCTCAACAACATAACCTAAAAGGCAAACTGCACTCCTGTATTCTTGGCAGAAACCTTCAAAACTATCCTACCATATCCAGCAAAATGTCGTCTGGACCCTTGCTTCCCTTACCTGGAATATGGAGGCACCATCTGAAATTCCTACCACAATTAAGCTATTGAGAACATGGGAAACCCCTCAGAACAACAGTGCATAGCAAAGTCCATTGGTTTAGGGAAAATATGCCTGGCTTTATGAGAAGATTCTCAGTAAATAACAAGGTCTCACCCCTACAAGGAAGGTGGGAACAACCTTGGGCTTACCCACCTTTAGAAGGTGTTTGAAGGGTAGGTGTCAAGAATAAAAGAGCTGTACTTGCTTTCCATTGCCTGGCACCACAGAAGGCCCATTGCAGAATTATGTCAAGATGAACAGTACAGATTCAAATTATTGTTATCCCTAGCATAACCTGAAAAGTAAACAGTTTTCATATAATCCATTATGTGACATATTTCATGTACAATAAAACATTTTAAAGAATAGAGAAGAAGATGTAACAATTTGTTTTATCAGCAAGTTCACAAAGATCAGTTTTTGTCAGCACAGAACGAACATCTTGCTTTGAAAGAGTTATTTAGGGACCACATTAAAACTTTGCCACTATGAGTTTCACTACATGTAAGACTCAGTCTTACTATACCCACAAACAGATTTTTTTGATATAATATCAATATCAATCTGTCACATTTGATTTTTGAGATTAAAAAGTTAAAACTCAGAAATCTAAAAAATTGTTACTCAACAAGCTTAGATCAAAAACAAGATGTACCATTGTTACATTGTTTGCTAACTTAGATTGGTTTTTGAAGTTTTGCTGTTACATGGATTACGTTTTATGGTGTGAACCAAGTGCTGACATTTGAATTGATTAAGTGGTTTTTGTACCTAGTTATGTGCATTTTTATTTTTCTTTGCAGGGTGTTCAAGAAAAGCACACCAAATGGAAAGGTAAGTTTTGTATTCAGCCTACTTACTAGAAAAGTACACTGTTGACTTTTTAATTGCTGTATTAAATTCAGGGGCTAGGTAGGGGTGGAGGTGGTAAAACACAATCTGTTGGATACAGAATTGCAAGAAAAAAAGAAAAATGTTGTTTGACTGACTGGAGCCAATTAAAATTGTAGAAGCTTATTTTTTTTATTTGGTTGTAAGACCTGCCAGTATCATTTTGGTTGAAACAGCAAACTGGAAAAAAACCTTGGGAAGAAATGACATTGTAGAGAGAGAAGTGAATACTACCAGATTTAGACAAGCCAATACAACAGATGTTTAGAACTAGAGGTCTTTTTTCTCTCAAATGTACCTAAAAAATTGACTAATGTAAACCAGAAAACTCTTTCTGTATCAACAGTATGTAATATACAAAAAGTTAAAACTACATTGTGCTGGACACATTGTTTTAGAGGGGAGGGAGTTATGGGTGTGCCCTTCAGTTTATCATAACAACATCAAAATTACACTCAAACAATTAAAATTCTATATTAATTTTGGTGAGATGTTGATATCTTTCCTTTTGTACCAGGTGTAGACTTGGGTGATTTGGTGTTGGAAAAGTGTGTTTGAAATGAAAAGGTCATACTCTGTGTATAGTTCCAGCACATCATTTCCACTGTAGTTGCAAGATGTTCTGTGGTCACTGTGAGGCCCAAGGTCTTTTGTCCATGGGTTTCTTCTCTCTCAGATTATGTTATTGAAATCTCCCATGATGTATCATGTAGCAGATATATATAAAGCAACATATTTTCTCTGAATCTCAAGTGGTTGGGGAAGCAAAAGACCAAGCTTGTCAATTTTACAGCCAAGCCCTTTGGTCATGTCAATATTTTTGGTGAACTGTCAGATACAGCTGCGAGGTTATTGGTACCAAGTTCACTGAGTATTTTATCCCATTCCTTAATTAGGTGACTTGAAATGGACCCATTTAATGAGTTGGTAAGAAAAAAACCCAGTCAGGTGCACATCATAACTTCTTAAATCCTGAATTCATTATAAGAAGGGCATTTGTTGCAACAAAGTGAACATTGCCTATAACTTCCTATTTTTTTGCTTCCCATTTAGTTTCTGCCTGTCATTTTATCAATTTTAATGATGTAATCGAACTGAGGTCCCTGAATGTTCTCCCTAACAGACCAAATATAATTTTGCAGAAAACCTGGGTCACAATCAACATTAGCCTGCTAGAACAGACTTGCTATAAAAATTAAGAATAACTGCCTATCCTTTAATTTATTGAGAAAATCGTGGACCATATTTACTGCCATTTCTCATTTGAGATTGTTTTGTGTGTCATATAATTTAAGAGCAAAGCTTCAGTGCATTTGTCAGACATTACTTTGGCATGTCTCAGCTTTAATATGAGACCCTTGATTGTAGTTTTTCCCCTCAAAATTGTGCAGGGTTAACGTTTTATTGACTGATGTTTTTCTCTTTAGTTTCCTGACATATTTGTTGGCACCTAGATAGTATAACAATGCTTGCATATAATCCTGGAGCATATTTCTTCATCACATTACCACGACTAGTGTCAGTATAAGATAAAAAGATAAAATAATGATTAACAAAATTTATATTTGACTTTCCTGGATTATGTTTGAGATGCACTAAGTTTTAGATGCTTTGGTGACAGAGTTAATGATTAAGGTGGGTGGGCTGTTAATTTTGTGATCAGGAAGGTTAAAGACAAATGGTACTGTATTTTTTTATTTTT
This sequence comes from Morbakka virulenta, assembly GCA_003991215.1. Lineage (NCBI taxonomy): Eukaryota > Metazoa > Cnidaria > Cubozoa > Carybdeida > Carukiidae > Morbakka > Morbakka virulenta. Next base: position 37,486 of record RDPX01000453.1, on the reverse strand, counting down.
TTTCCCAAGAATTCAGAATACAGTTATTTAGAACCATAAAACTTTGCAAAGTGATTTCCACAAAGATATGAACTGGTTGTTGGGATCCACTTGTCACATTTTATCACAGACAGTCAGATAATTTGATTTTGTAAATACAGAATAAGTTTAATAACTGGCAAAAGGAAAGTGTTGATAATGGACAAGCTTTTAGGTTATTTTTATGAGGAACATTTCTAGTCACAAACTAGGGCCTTGATATACTAAAGGACTTCTAAAAACCGCTAAAACCATCAGACTCAAAAAGATGGTAAATGCCTTTTCTAGTATTTTGATATGTTTAGAAATTTTCAAAAAGCAACTATTTCAAGCAGCATTTTTTGTTCACATTTTTTCTCAAAGAAGGAAAAGGTGTAACTTGGAATTTATGAACCTTCCCCAGTTTTGTTAGAATGGAGTTCAGAATTTGAAAGGGAAGCCAGTTAGCAAACACTCAAATTCACTCAAATTCAAAGTCATAGAAAATATGTAATAAAGCTCCTCAGTTTATATTTGTCATAACACGTATCACATTCATTTGCTACACAAGGGTCACAACCAAAATCAACTCACCCTTCTCCCTAAGATTTTCATACAGATTTGGACAAATGAAAAAATCGACCTTTGGGAAAACTGCCCACTGCCCATTTTGTAGGGTCTGAACAACACATTTCAGACGCACAATTATATTACGAATGACCTTGAAATATTTGCATTGGATTTTTTTCATTGAAATCAGAACACTAACTCCTTTCAAGTTAGTCAAGTTGCAAAAAGCAAGATATTCCTCTCTTGCCTGAGAAAGGTCCCTGTTTACTGTTTAATTGCAGCTTGAAACTTGAACGAATGAAGGGATTTATTTATGACACGACTGTCACACGCAAACAGCCCACAGTTTGTTGGTTTCAATCAGTCTCATCCGGGTAAAGGATGTGACCGTATCATATCCACACGTTTTTTTGAACGAAAGTTACAGCTATGTTAATTGGACATAAATTTTACTGTTAATTAGGCTGTGGTCGAAGAAAGGTGAGAGTGTTGTTGTTGTTTGTATAGGTGGCTCTATGAGCCTGCATCAAGATCCAAAGTGGAGCTCTCGAACGCGATCACATTCTGAGGGTTGGAAGCCAGCCAGCTCATCTTCCCAGAGTGGCACCCGAAGATTTTCATACAGTACTCATCCCTGGTGTGACATCTAACCTGCCAGTGTTCAATGTCTTCTTGCTCTTCTCCGCATTTTGGGCAAGCTGGATTGGTCATGTTAGGGGATAAACGATGTCGGTAACTAGCAAATGCTGGGTGGTGGCCTGATCGAAGTCTTGCTAGGAGGATGCGATCTGATCGTGTTTTCAGTTCCTCGTCAACCTTTTTTTATCTGTCATGATAAGCTTCTAGGATGTGCGGATGGATTGTGGAAGGGTCCGTGATCATCGTTGTGATGGTGTTGATGGTGTTTGTCAGCGATATCTGCTTAGGTGACTCGTCCAGGGAAGCCGCGGCCTTGGCAGCAGCATCTGCGATTTCATTTCCTGGAATACCAGAGTGACCAGGAATCCATTGTATGGTGACTTGGGATCGAACCTTGGCAAGCAACGACCGTACCATCAACACCGACTCGACATACTCCCAGGATAGCTTCGCACAGAGATTGGCTGTCAGTGCATATCAGAACAGTAGACTCGTTCGAATTTGTCTGTGCTCAATCAAGAGCGAGTTCCATTGCCTGAATTTCCTCCTCAAAGGATCTAGTCAGCATCCGTCCCCGACACTGGATGGTTTTGATGATAGTTGGGTTTTCAGGATTACCACATCTGCTGCAGATATAGACCGCAAAGTCTGCATATATGGCAAGGATCATTCTTATCGAGCATTCTCAAAGTTTCTCGTGCATGTTGGACTTGGCTCGAATCCCCTCCATTGACGACTTTACTGAAACACGATCGTTATCATACCAGGGTACGAGAGGGAACAAGTTGAGTGGTTTCCGGTGTTCGGCTGCAGCAGGGATCTTTGACGGCAGCTCTGATGTAGCCAATCTCCAATTACTGCCTTTTGACAGCCGGTTGCCAAATTGCCCTTCAAGCAACATTCTACGTGGATGCTCTAGAGGGCATCTCTTAGCTTGCTCGGCTTTTTTCTTGACATGACCATGGCACCCTATTACTTCAGATGCTGTATACTAATTTTGTATTTAAAGGTTTTGATAATTGAGAGGTACTTTTAATTGATATTTTTTCCTTTATTGTAGTTAACAGTTTATATTGGAAAAAGAGATTTTTTTGATCATGTTGATCATGTAGAACCAATAGGTAAGTTACCTGATAAGAATACTTTTTCATAGGGCAATGAGCAAAAATCCTCTGAATGTCCCAAATGGCACATTAGGGGATTCTGATTTTTTTCTTATTTTTGCATGCGTTTTTGTTATGATTTGTTGGGGTTTTTTGACAGGTTTAAGCAGAACAAAGTCGAATGATTTGGGTCACATTATTAGCAACACTTGCATGGTATTGAATTTGTCATTAAAAGTTTTACCGTACTTAAAGTTTTGGGTACCATTTTTACCTTACTGTTGACAAATATTTGCAGTTCAACTGCCTACGTTTTTAAGGAAATTAGTTTGGTGCATTATTTTAGGATTATGAGAGGTCAATAACTTATAATGAGAAGGCACCCCTACTTGGTGCAAAAGACTAGGATATTGGGTGAAAGCATATTGGAAGGAGACAGCAAGAAGAAGAGATGTTTGAAAGAACAAGAGGTAAGTGAAAGCCCACTTGCTGATAGAGAAAGCAGGTGCAACAGTGCGTCAATTGAAAGGAAATAGCGAAGAGTCCCCTGGAGAACGAAAAAATAAAGGCCCTTGTGAAAACTATACAGAACATGGATATCGCTGATAGTGAAAAGAGGATATAGAAACTGGCAACTGGACAGAAACTCGATTGACATCTGCTAGGCGAAGTTGATGAAAGATCGAGAAGACATCGTGTTAGTAGAGGATTCTAACATCGTGAAGAGAGGTGGCAAGACTGCTCCTTTCGACTGGTGAAAAAGAAAAGACACATCTCTTTGTTTGTTTGGGTCTTTTTGAAAGATTTGACCCCTTTGATATTCCTATTTAATATTCTCATTATAGACAGACCCCCAACTCAAGAGTTGGCACATGTTGCATTATTTTATCAATCAGTCTGAACAATCTTAACGATGTAGGATCTGTCAACCTAGCATTGTACCAACGCTTAACCTCAGATAGCGATGCTTGAACCTCTGGCAGGCAATATCCTTTGCAAAAGGATAATTTTTAAAAGAGAAAAATTAATTTGTTTTGCAGACAATATTTAGTTTGTTAAGATGTCGGTTGTGTTTGACAACATTACGCATTTCCATACAAGAATCAATATTTGCAATATTACGACAAAATTTAATGATTTTGGATAAGGGAGAATGCCCGTTCATATCACACCAAAGCTTACGATGTTGGTAATTGATTCAAGACGAGTACCAGCGAAAAAACTTTGTATTAAAATAATTAAAATAACGTAATTTTACTTACGCTTTTTTATTTCTGTACCACAAATCGTTTATTTGAATTTTTTTACTGTTTTAAATGTATCAAGGACACTATGTGTCGTGAAGATTATGGAATGACATTTGTGTAATGATGTGGCGTTGGTATCTGTAAACCCAAGTTGTGGGTGTATACATACCATTATCAAATGTAAAACATGTGCCCTACTATTCATAGTATTTGTGGAGAAACATTAAGGCCATGTATAATTTAAGACATTATTTTTACGACATGAAGCTTGTCGAAAGAGATCCACATATCAAATACAATTATATTTTACTTTTTCTGGAGTAACGTGTGCCACGTTGAGAAAATTGTGTCTATTCTATGTTAACCCATACATTCATATACTATATGATACAGTCATTAGCTATTAGAAGCAGTATCTCACGAAAATGTAGGACAAATATTCAAATTCCAAAAGAGTTTTGCTCAAGTTACACACCCTGTAATTGTCTTCGGACATGTAAAGAAACATTAATTAAAGATGTAGGATATTTGCCATGTCGTGAGTTGTAAGCTTTTTCTGAGTAGAAAAAGCTTACAACTCACGACATGGTAATACCCTACATCATTGGCTTCCACTGAGAACATAAAGTCAAAAATGTTTACGATTATTAGAGATTATTTAAAGAACACCTGGAGAGCAATGTCAAATTGCTTTTTAAAACCTTACGCAATTTTGTGTGTGCCGATGCATCGGTGTGAGTTTAAGCCCTTTGTTTGACAAATGTTTTTTCTCTTCTCAAGTAGCGGTTAGTTTTTATTCAGTTTCAGTAAAATAGAAATTTAATAAAGGCTCCAAACTCCAAAGAAGATTTATTTGATTTATTATCTTTAGGTTAAGAATAGCAAACAATTTTGAAATTCCAATAGCTTGTTCTGTTCAGATGGACATCCTTAAATTTTGAATAGGTTGCACTTTAAAAAATATTTCTACCGTGTTTTTTTTAACAGAGTGGAATTAACCTCAAACTTACTTCAGGGAACTAGCATATTGTGCCTTGAAATAGCAGGGAATAGAAAAGTTATCGAAAAATGAGAAGAGCTTTTATGTCTTGTAGTTTTCCAAGTGTATCATAAACTTAATATCTGTCAAAGTTATACATATTGTTGCACCATATTGACTGTTAAGTGGAAATTCCTGTTATCGGATAGTTAATTTCAATTTCAATTTTGAAAGGAATATTTTTTATAATTTCCTCTTTTTTCTTTGCTGTGTAATGCATTAATTTTATTTGTTATTTAGATGGGGTTGTTTTAGTGGATCCAGAACATGTCAAAGATAGAATAGGTGGGTTTGTGTTGTTTTACCTTAAGATATATTCCATATTATTATTTTTGAAGTAGCTTAATGTCTTAATATGGTCTAGCTAGTGTTTACGTTGAAATACTTTAGTAAAGGCGAGTTAGCAACCATGAATCTTCACTTTGCAGAACTGCAAAACAATGTTATGGGTCATACTTAACACGAAAAAAAAGTCAAATAACCAAAATGTCAACTACCATGTAGTTCTGTAGCTGGTAGTATCTACATGCATTTATTCTTATTGTATTATAAATAGACATTTGTAATTTCATACCATCCTTTCTGGCGTATGGCGTAAACATCCTTTTGCGAATACCGACCTGGCGATCGGCGCCTACCATAGCCCCAGAAGTGGTGAAACTTTGGTGGAACTCTTGTCAGTAGGTGTTAGAGCGCTTGTGAATTCATAGTAACTTCGGTTGTTAAACAGCGCAACTCCTCTGATCCCTTCTTGATAACAGCTCCTCTTGGGTTTCTTTGCCACATCTGGTCCTTTAAGGCAAGTACAAAGTTACAAACTTGGGAATGGCTTGAATATTACCCCTTTAAACTACTGGGCAGCAGCAGTAGTGGATGGTGGCTGCTGGCGGATGATCCTCCTTATGATGACAACGGCAGGAGTCCACTGGTCCGAGTTAGTAGGACCATGCCCCAGTTAGGTGGGTCTGCTATGATGGAAGGCAACGGAAAACCACCTTCATTAACTTTTCCAAAGCGTTCACCACACACACACATGACATCACATAATCTTGATATCCGAGACAACGACGTTAACGGGGCCCATCTACGCGAGGGTGTCGCGTCCGGCAGGGGAGGATGTAAGGCTTCCCAGGTCGTAATCATGCGAAATCCGTACAATCTATTGAAGATAGGTACATGGAATGTGAGGTCATTAGTTAAAACCAGAGAAGCTAGAAAATGTAATCAGAGAAATTGAAAGGTACAAGGTTAATATCTTGGGAATGACAGAAATAAGATGGAAAGGGCAGGGTGAAAGGAATTGTGGTAACTTCAAGATGATATTTTTCGGAGGTGATAAAGCTGAACATGGAGTGGCACTAATGCTTGACAAACAGACTAGTCAAGCTGTAATAGAGGTTGACTGTTGTAGCGACAGACTGATGGTGGTAAGATTGAAGGGAAAGCCAGTAGACATTGTAATTTTTGTTGTGTACTTGCCAACAAGTACTGTGTAGATGAGGAAGTAGATGACTTGTATAGCCAAATCGAAGAAAAAATATCACATTGTAAGAACAAAGATTACATAGTAATAACGGGTGATATGAATGCTGTTGTTGGAGATGAGAAGGTATTGAATGTGACTGGAAAGTATGGGCTGGGAAGAAGGAACATCAGGGGAGAGATGTTAATTGATTTTTGTGTAAGAAACAACTTGTGCATTACAAATACATTATTTAAAAACCATGAGAGAAGGCAGTACACATGGAAGGCACCTGGAGACATACGAAGGATGCAACTCGACTACATTATTGTTGGGAAGCGATATAAAACCAGTGTAAAGAATTCATGCTCTTATCCAGGAGCAGATATATATTCTGACCATTGTCTTGTTTTGATGAAAGTAAACCTCAAAAAGGTAGCCAAAGCAAAACCATTCCTAAAATGGAACAGAGAACTGCTCAACACTGAAAAAGGAGAGGAGTTTATCAATGAAACCAACAACGAACTTGTGAGAAATAGTGACATTGTAACATCCGTGAACGAAAGGTAGATGAGACTAAGGAACATAATGAATAAAGGAGCTGAAAACGCTATTGGCAAGACACAATCGAAGAGAATTAAAAATCCTTGGGTGACAGAAGAAATGATAAAAGCTATGGATGAGCGGAAAGATTGGAAGAATGTCAACACAGAAGAGGGAAGAAGGATTTACCGAGAGCTAAACAATGACCTGAGGAGAAAAACAGACAGGGCAAGAAAAAAATGGTGGAAAGAGGAGTGCAGAGAAATTGAGAGGCTTGTTGAGATGGGAAGAGCTGATCAAGTCTACAAGAAAGTCAAGGAACTAACATTCAGTAAGAGATGTAGCATGATACAGCGAGGGATAGAAAGTAAAGATGGACAAATGCTAAAAGATCCAGTCGACATAAAAAATAGACGGAAAGAGTATGTTGAAATGCTGTATAATAAAGATGGAAGACCAACAGAACTTCCCTTAGAACCAGAGTTCGAAGTTAGTAACCAGGATGACATTGGGCCGGACATATGAGAAGCGAAGTTCTTAAAGCGACCAAAGAACTAAAAGTTGGTAAAGCAGAGGGAATAGACAATATGACAGCTGTGTTGAGAACTCTGGCGGAACGTAGTATAGAACACGATCAAGAACTATATGTATTGTTTGTAGATTATGAAAAAGCCTTCGATAAGGTGGATTGGAAAAACCTAATGGAGATCCTCAAAAATGCTGGCGTGAACTGGAGGGATAGAAGGCTTATAAAGAACCTATACATGCATCAGACAGCAACAGTAAGAACAAAAGATGGAGAGTCAGAGCCAGCTGAAATTGGTAGAGGAGTACGCCAAGGTTGCCTAATGTCACCTTCCCTTTTTAACATATTTGCTGAAGAAATGGTAAGAAGAGCGCTAGAGAACTGTCAAGAAGGAGTTAAGGTTGGCGGACAGCTAGTCCAAGCAATACGTTTTGCCGATGATCAGGCCATGGTAGTACACTCTGAGAAAGGACTACAAGAAATAATTAACCATTTGAATAGGGTAATTGAGAGTGTTGGTATGAGAATCAATGTAAAAAAAACCAAGGTGATGAAGATCAGTAAAAGAGGCGAAGGTAATGTTAAAATTAAAATGAATGGGGAACCTATCGAAGAAGTTAAAACCTTTAAGTATCTCGGGAGTATCATAACAAGCGATGGTTATTGCAGCAGGGAAATAAAATCACGAATAACTCTGGCAAAGGCTGCATTCAATTCGAGGCGAGAACTACTAACAAGAAAATTTAATCTGAACATTAAAAAGAGAATGATTAAGACGTTGGTGTGGAGTGTTCTGCTGTATGAATCAGAGTCATGGGTGTTAAAGAAGGAAGATATCAAAGGGCTGGAAAGTGCAGAAATGTGGTTCTGGAGGAGAATGCAGAAAATCAGTTGGGCAGAAAGAATGACAAATCAAGAAGTTTTACAACAAGTTGAGGAGAGCAGAATGCTTATAACAACTATACGAAATCGCCAAAGGAAATGGATCGGACACGTTCTGAGACACCAGAGTATGTTAAGAGATATCATTGAAGGACGGTTGCCTGGAAAGCGAGGCAGAGGAAGGAAAAGAATAACTTGATTAGACCAGTTCAAAAAGCAAGTTAATGGAAGAATGGAAAGTTATTCAGATATCAAGCGGAGAGCCGAGGATAGAGATGGATGGCGTGTATGGCGCTAAACCTGTCTGAGGACAGATTACTTACAAGACAAGACCATCATTTCTAATAGCGCCATAATGACGAAACTACTCTTGATAATAAACTTTAGTATAGGAAAGTTTTATTAGTTTCGATTGTAGTAATGTAAATTTTAGAAAAATGAGGTATAAAATTTAACGTACACATAAGTTTAAAGAGATAAAAAAGCAGCCCATAATTGGTATACAAGGTGATAAAGGGTGGTAGGGAAGTAGAAAGGAACAAGTGTATTACTGAAGGATTTAAATCTGACAGTATCTTTTGTCATTGGATTTGGCACAGTTTGCCATTGGTGTACTGCTACATAGTTTTTTTGTCGTTGTGTCTCAGACTATACATCTTTTTATATACTTTGTGCTTTTAAACCTATATAGAAGTTTGTGTTTTGAATGATATTCTGGGGATGTAATTAGTCTCATTGCCTCAGGTACTCAGTTTTGGTTATTTCGTAGATTCGTAATCATCTTCTGAGAGAGAAACTTTAAGAAAAGTGGTTGAAAAAAAAATCCCGAACGCTTAATGTGAAAGAGGTTTTATTACAACAAAATATTTTGAACAAAGGTTTCTGTTGCTTTAAGAATAGTTGAAAAGCCTAATTTTGCATGGGAGTGGGAAATTGCCCATGACGTAAGGAGAGAAAGGCCTGGGATATTTATGCGTGGGATGATAGATCAAGGAATTGTTTGCTTGGAATGGGTTTGACAAGTTTCACGTGTAAATTTGTGTGTGTCAGTGAACTCCTGGAAAAAGCTGTCAGGTGTTCTGTGCGACAATAAGATGAATGCCAGGCTGAAAGGAAAGGTGTGCAAAACAGTTGTGCACCCAGCAATGCTACACAGCAGTGAAGCCAGGGCAGTGAAGGAGGCACAGGAGAAGAAGAGAAATGTTATAGAGATGAGGATGTTACGCTGGATGTGTGGAGTCACGAGAAGAGATAAAATCAGGAATGAGATGATACGAAGAAAAGTGAAGGTAGCTGAAATAGGCTCGAAGATGCAAGAGAGGAGGACTATGTTGGAAGAAGAGTGATGGTAATGGAAATTCCAGGACAAAGAAGAAGAGATCGACCTAAATTTAGATGGAAAGACAGACTGAAGGAAGATATGGAGAAAAAAAAAATCTCTATGAACGCCAAGTAGGAGATAGAAAAGAATGGAAGAGACTCACCCCATATAAAAATGGGAACAGCTGAAGAAGAAGAAGAAGAAAAAGAAGAAGAAGAATAATAATGAAAAATTGTTTTGTCAGCGTAAAAATTTTAAAAGGAGTTAAATATAATTGTAATTTTTAATTAATATTTGTTATAAGTTAGCCTTTTTATTGCCAAATAATTTTGTGAAAAACGTCAATCTTGTCAAAAATGTCATTACCAGACAGAATGCTTGGTTTTTAGCAAAATAACCTGGTTTTTAACAATAGCTATTAGTGCCACCATTGTTTTCACACAGTTTTCGTCACATCACTGATATAACAGTTGTTTGTTATCTTTCCTCAATTGCACAGTATCCTTTCCTTTCTTTAACTTTTCTTTCCTTGACCAGTAGAGACAGGCATCAATTACACAAATTTGATATATAAATATCTCTAGTTCAAAGTGCAGGCTTCGTTAATAGCATTTTGTCACCGCTGTTGGATGACAGGCAGTGCACACCACTTATGTTGAATATTGCTTTTCTCTGTAGTTTTTTATAGAATGCTTCCACATTTTAATACATTTCTTTAAGAAAATAACAAAATGAAACCACTGCATAATTAAAGGGGAGCAGTAATTAATTACGGGATTGATCCCTTCCCTTCTTTCCTGTTCAGTAGTGTATCACACGTCAAAATACAGACAAGAAAGATCTCCTTTACCTTTTATATTTTATCATGAAAATATATGCAAGAAGACCATAACTTGGCGATCTTACTGTTTATTCACAACCATACTTTTGAACGGATGCCTGGAAATAAAAGAGCGTAAATGAATAAAAACTGGTTTCCCACGTGGAAACATTTCTTTCCAACACACTAACCCAGTTTGGTTCACTTGTGACTCAAAGTCTTAAATACTAAAGGTACTTTTAGAAGTTCACAAAAAACCGTTTTCATACTGTCTCATTTAGTAAGGACCCCAGTGGTGGCAGGAGAACTGTTAGGCCTGTCGGTTTACAACACTACTGAAGTTGGCACTTGGCAAACCCGCGTTTCGTTACTGATGTTTCTAGGACACTGCTGTTTTCCTGATGAAGAATTTCTATAGCTATAAGTAGTTATAAAGAACGGTTTACAACATTTCACCTTACCTTGGGGCTAACTGTATATTAGTCCTTTGAACCAATGCACCCTTTTCTGTAAAAAGATTTAGAAATTTGTCAGTTTCCTGAAATTTCACTGTTTTTGTTCTTTCTGTAACTTGGCAGCCATAGTAATATTTCTCCTCGTTCAACACTGATGTGATGTTTTCGTGTTTTTGTTCATTACAGTATCTGGCAGCCTTTTACGAACACAAAAGCTTTGACCCCCCTCCCCCCCCCCAAATATTCTTTTTTATTTCGAGTGATTAATTTTCACATTAGCCACAAATCGCACTGTGGTGTTTTCCACTACATCTCTTTCGTCATCTTTTGCTATTGTAAAATTTAGCAATAAAACCTTGTCATAGACAGGGTCGGCATGATGTACTGTAAAACAAAATAACCTTTTGTTTCAACATCTTCCACTTTTACACAATCACCAGAAGAGTGGCTGCTGCTTTGATAAAATTCTATGTTTGTTGTAGTTTTTCCTTTTTTGTCTTTCTTATTGTTGCACAAAAAATCTTCACTTCTAATACTGATTGGTCGGGGCGGACAACAGTTAGTAGTTACGTCTCGCCCCAATTTCTCGCCTCTCTTTCCTGACGTATAATTTCGATAATCTTGTCAGTATTCCAAACGTGTTCTACTTGTTTTCTATATATCTAGAAAATAATCTCGCTGGGGATCCTCGACATTGCACGATCAGTAAACCACCGTACTTTTCAGAAAAAAACGCCCATTGGCGATATCAAGATTTTTTTGGCTTTACTATAATTGCCCGTGATGGCAGCCGCCTCCTAGAGCTTATATTAAACATTTGTAATTTACTACAAACCACTAGTTGGTCACAGTGATGAAATACACGATTGTGTTTACTAGCTTGTCATGTGGACGTAGTGGCAGATGTGCAGATCGATTTGTAGGAATAAATTATTGTTATGGCGCTGGAAAAAGAAGTGTTCATTGAAAAAAGTCCTGAAACTCGGGTTGAAAACTAAAACCTTTAATGAAAGAAGGAATAAGTTGATTAACAGTTAACATGGTGTAATAACGTCTAAGGGTATATTATGATCAAAAAGGAATACTAAAGGAATATTTAAAGCAGGTAAAGGATATAAGTATTACCTAATGAGGAATCGGCACCACAACAAAGCAGCACAGCAAATGTAACACAGCATCATACCGCACCACAGGATACTGTTGATGTACGAGTAGGTGACAAAAGCACACAAATGTTGGCATTAAATAAAACATGAGAGGAAGATATGGAAAATAAAGGACGCTGAATTTGCCCATAAATTTAATGATGCCAAGGGTAATGCTAAGAGTACGTGGATATGGTGTTTTTATTAAGCGTGTTATTTTTAAAAGAGATGCCTTGTAAGAAGCCGGTGTGGCATGTAAGAATAGACTTAGTCTTCTTGAAATGGGAAAACGATGTTTATCAAAGGATCATATTTACGAAGCAAAGACTCAAAAACATAATTTATTATGCAGGCAAGTTCGCAAAATAATGCATTCCTATTTCTGTTGACACGGAGATGACGAATCATATTTTAAGGTGGAAAAAATGAAACATATGGCTTACGATTACCCATCAAATGTTTTAGTTCTTGGAATGCATATCATTACAAGGAGACATTTTATTCATTTAGAAACACTAATCTGACTGGTTGAAGTGCCGTCGTTTGATACGACGGTGCGGCTTTTAGGCCGTAGGTTTAATTTGATATACAACTCTTAGTTAAAATTATATTTCAATATTTCTGATAAAAGTACGTAACTCTGAGTTTCATGCGTACGGATTCATTAGATGTACACGTGCTTACGTATTCATCAGATGTGTACATCGGATGAATGCGTAAGCATGGAACTCAGAGTTATGTACTTTTATCAGAAATATTGAAATATAATTTAAACTTAGATTGGCTCTATTTTAGTAAATATTGAGCACTCTGCAATTATATTTGTTCATCTCTTGATGGGATGTACAACGCTTATTATGTCAAATTATGTTTAAAAATCATTTTCAAAATATTTCTTTGTAGTGTATTGCCATGTATTAGCAGCATTCAGGTAAATTAAATATTTTACTTATTTTTCTTTATGGTTGAAAATTGATTTATTTTATCATGCACAATCAAGGAAGGGCTAAATTAATGCGAATTTTGTAAATTTGTGTTTTTTCAGAGTTACTTTTATGCGTGTGTTATTTTCTTTTCTGTACGTGTTCTTTTTTTTGAAAGGAATTATTGTCTAAATATGGAGAGGGAGTATGGGACAACGAAACTATGCGTTTTGATGTTACAAATGTGGTTTCTATTACCCAAATTTTAACTTTTTACGTGTATTACATTCAAACACACACACACACACACACACACACACATATATATATATATATATATATATAGTATTGGAGTGAAACACTCAGGAAACGTTTGCCAAAGATGGAACTGGCGGATTAAATGACAATAATGGGACAATCCATATATGAACAATCCACACCACAACACAAAGGACAACACAACGAAAAACATAAGAATGAAATATCCGCAGAGAGAAAGAAAAATAATGATGTATGAAGGATAGAACTATGGTGAAGCGTGATGAAAAATTTTAAATGATAGATGACTTAGAATAGTGATTAAGATGATGACATTACCTTTGCAGGCAAAGAGAGAGAGAGAGAGAGAGAGAGAGAGAGAGAGAGAGAGAGAGAGAGAGAGAGAGAGAGAGAGAGAGAGAGAGAGAGAGAGAGAGAGAGAGAGAGAGAGAGAGAGAGAGAGAGAGAGAGAGAGAGTGGAGAGAGAGGGAAAAGAAATAGAGAGAAATATAGACGAAAGATTTAACAATAACAAGAGAGGGAATTGTAACGGAAGAGAGCGCTAAAACTACTCGATCACTTAGGCACTACATACAATAT
>RDPX01000453.1:6361-23811 GCA_003991215.1 Morbakka virulenta | reverse complement strand
GAGCAAGAGGCATCTTGACCTCACAATCGGTTCTTTGCTCTTGAGAATAATGTCATCATACTGTAGAGTTGCACGAGTAAAAGTTCAGATGATATTGAACCATACGAAATATGCTCTGGAATTTTTCCAGAAAGATCAGGCATCCTAACAATGTAAAAAGGAAAGTTGTCTATTTTATAAAATAGTTTGTGCACGAAAATCCCATCTTTAATAGCAATATCCAGTTCTAGGAATGTTGAGCCTTTGTGTTCACATTTAAGGTGTAGTTCCGGCGGGTATATTTCGCTGTAACTATTTTCAAATTCATCCTGGTCATTTAACAACAAGCATCATCAATGAATCTAAAGGTATGCTTGAATTTGAATCCACGATAGCGTTCGTGCGTGACAGGATTGCCCAGAAAGGGGGCAGGATCTATTCCCATGGGAATGCCAATCCTCTGTTTGAAAATAAGGTTACCAATACTAAAGAAAGATTCAGTTATCAAATGCTTTACCATGAGCTATGTATGTATTTATTCGCCACTAACAAAAAAATACAAATGTTCAAAGGTAAATGGTAAAAACCTAATACATGATGTTATCCAAAATAGTTAAAAAATAAGACTAAACAGAAACAAAAAAGAATGAAACAAACACGCGGGACGGTAATCTAGAGAAACGGTGGCAGGGGTAGCATAATACAGATCATGAAGACCTTATTTTCATTATGGCCCCTCAGCTTTAGTTGTTGTTTAGTGTAGCTCATGTTATCATGCCTTTTTCTCGTAAAAAAGCAAGATTTTCCCTTCACAGTCAAGAATTTTCTAGAACCATTTGCTGTTTTCCTGCCTCCATTGAATACAAAATCTATCAATGAATTCAGAACTTCAATCAGATCTGAATGGGGTAGTTTTGTGTACAACGTGGAGGAGTCAAAGGTGGATATTGACATAACGTTGTTCTTCTTGTTCAGCTGGTGCAGTCCTTCTAGTACAGGTTTAGAGTTTTCGATAACCAAGAATCTGTTATAATTATGGAAAAAAATGCTCTTTCTGTGAAAATTTTCTACCTGATGGAATATCTTCTTAAAGATTATCGAAATTAAATGACTAAGGGGTTTTGTAGAGCAGGACGCAGAAGCAACGATAAAACGCGATCTAGATGGCGTATAATGCATTTTAGGAGTCCAATACATGAATGGCAACGTTACATATATGTATGTAACGAGGAATTGTTACTTTTTTGTGCTAGTAAAAGTTTCACGTACATAACGATAATCAGGTACACATACTCCTTTACCTGAACCCCAATTGGAGGTACTATAAACTACAAATATCTGGGTGTAGAGATCGACCACACCTTAAATTTGAATTCGCATTTTGAAAAAAAAAGACTTTTAAGAAAATATTAACACGGTTGTGACGTTTGGGAAAAATACGGAGATTTTTCACAGGGAATGCTGTCGTCGTACTGCTGTCTACTTAAAGCTACTTGTACTCAAACGCGAAACGTCGAGCAGGTAAGACAGTAGCTCCTGGTCAGCAACAGAACATCTGAATAACAAACCTCTGCCTTCTTCTTGACCTCTTTGTTCAAGGCATATGCTATGTGACTAGGAGTCGTTGTTTTACTTTGCTGACTTTGTTTGATCTAACGTCATGGCGTCTTTCCTTTCATCAGTCTTCTGCCATGGATGCCCTCTCATCTCCATTCCTCTTCTTCACCCCTAGCACCTTCCCTCCAGTTTCCATTATCTGTTGGTTGAGTGATAACTTCTCTTCACCGCTGGAGTTTTCAGACACCACATCAAAGCGAGATTGGCCCTCTATGCCTTTTTTGGCTTTCCTACCTTTCCTACTCTTTAGCTTCACTCCAGCCACGAGCGGGGTAAGGTAACCTCTTTCAGGCTACCCTTCCATCTTTTGTTGATGAAAATGTGGTCAATCTGGTTCTTGGTTTGAGCATTAGGTGAATTCCAGGTCCAATAGTGTATGTCTTTTGGCCGTCTTTTTGCTGGAAAACAGTGCCACAAATATATAAATTGTTCTCCTTGCATATCTCGACCAGCCGCTCTCCATTGATGTTCTTGCTGCGACACCCATGAAATTTCATAGTGGATTGTTATCACCATGGTTATCACTGCCTACCTTTGCTTTAAGGTCACCCATGACAATTATGATTTCTCTATTGCCTCGTGTAACTTTAAGTCCTCTGCATCCTCTACCACATCGGTAGCTGCGTAACAGACTATGACTGTAAGCTTTGGTTATGAAGAATTAAATCTGGATGAAATGAGTCTCTCATTAGTGGGTATCCATTCCAGCATGCTTTTATGTACCCCTCTATTCATAATCAAAGCTACCCCTCAATCGTGTTTCCATCATTTTTTCTAGAAAAGATAATGTGGTGAGGCACGTTTCCTGATTCCACTCTCTGCCCATCTTGTTTCACTGATTCCCAGCAAACACAAGTCGTAATTCTCCATCTCCCTTACCACTTGAGCTAGCCGGCCGGTCTGGTAAAGTGTTCTAACATTCCACCAGCCCACTCGTTGTCTAGCCTCGATCCTCAAGATGTTTATATCTCTTGACTCTTTGTAACAGCATATCCTATATAAAGCAGGCATCCAGGTGAAATATCACAAGAATTGATTTTTGTTAGGATAGCTGTCTGCTTAGTTGCAAAGTACCGAGATTCCTCTTCATGGTGCTTGGTGATCATTGTGGTATTTGTGCGGCTTTAAGATGCTATTGTAAATGCTAAATAAAATGTTGTTGCAGAGAGGTCCGGTTCTAGCAGCAAGACTAATTACAACAGAAAACTAAAACGTCAACGTTTTACTTGTAGGTATGGGCGAGAAGACTTGGATGTCCTAGGACTAACATTTAGAAAAGATTTATTTCTGGTGAGTTACTTTATTCTGTATATACCGTATTTACTCTCCTTATATCAGTTTCTTTTCAGCAGCCCAAAATGGTTATTTCTCGCTAATTAGGAGTCCGCACGAGTGAGACCCCTTTCCCCAATT
The DNA here is from genome assembly GCA_003991215.1 of Morbakka virulenta. Taxonomy (NCBI): domain Eukaryota; kingdom Metazoa; phylum Cnidaria; class Cubozoa; order Carybdeida; family Carukiidae; genus Morbakka; species Morbakka virulenta. Next base: position 20,802 of record RDPX01000453.1, on the reverse strand, counting down.
AACTGGTAAGGACAAAATTGAGGATGACCCTTGCAATCGATTACTAATTTCTTTTTATAAATGTGGTACTTTTAACCATTTTTGTAGTTCTTCATTTAAAATATTTGCATGTCCAGCATCCATCGTACCAGCTTAGAACTTTCCTAGTAGAATTCGGCAACATTCACGACTTCATTTTCCAATTGGACTTAAAGGCAGATTTTTTCCTGATAACAAAAAATAATCAAGAAGTTTCGAAAGTTTAATTGGTAGATTTCTAGGAAGAATCTTACTGTCATATTTGCCTTTGGAAACAACAACAGCATACATATCACACCATTCTCCCTCAGATCGTAAATCCTTCATACATGCCAATCTTTCTCCATTATTATTTCCAAAATAATAATCATTACGATATTACGTCACGGGTTCAGTTCCAGAATGGGCCCTGAAATTTCTCACAAAGGTATTTGAATAAGGTGTTATAGTATGCAATCTAATTAAAAGCCATAGTTTATGCTGAAGTGCACGGGAACCGTACTTCAGGACGAAACTTCAATATTATCAGGAAAAGAATTCGCGATTGGTTGTGGAAAAAAAATCAAAAAATCAAGACGTCTTCTGTCAAAAAGGCTCGACTGACAGAAGGCAGCTATATGGAAGTGGAAGAAAGCCAGTTGACGGGACTATGCAAGATGTTCTTTGGCCTGATTCATGAACGCAGGCCGAAAATTCTAAGAGCTTCACTGCAGCTATTATAAAGAAGTTAAAGGTCTTGGTTGATGAAATGCTTCCTCCACAACAACCCAAAAACTTCACTACAAGTAGCGGATGGCTAGAAAAACTTATGAAGCGTTATGGGCTAAACACGAGGTGGAGGATGACTATTGCTAAGAAGAACCCTGAAAAGATTATCGAAAAGCTTCTTTCGTTTTATTTTCATTTTTGACGGGTGCAGATAAACAGTTTTTTCCTACTGACATTATTACAGTGGATGAAACACTAGTTTTGAGTGGCATGGTCGAATCAACAACGGTGGCTACAACAGGCAAGATAACTGCTTGAAATCGACAGGTCACCTTAAAGCATGTGTTTGTCTTAATGTCAAGGGCCGATGGTTCAGAAATGACACCTTATATTGCCTTCTGCACGAGAGTTGAATACACGAAAGTTGACCATTGAGTCAAGAATTTCAAGATCAAGTCATCCCCAAACTGGTGCTTGGACACCGGAATCAACCCTTGATTGGTTAAATAAAGTGGTAGGATTCAGTGACATATAAAGACCAAAAAACCTAGCGCTTTATATATCCCAGGAGTATGCACAAAGTACATACAAGCCCCAGAGGTTAGTCCCAACCAAAGGTTCAAGAGCAATAAGATAAATGGCTAGTATCAGCCTGAATTAACCGTCTCACAGAATTATGCAATCTTACGTCACCAGAAAGAATATCTATTGTACAATGGAGTTTGAATTCACGGTAGGAAATGTCTGAAGAACTGACAGTACAAACCACGAAACGTTGTGCTTGAAACCTAGCACAAGATAACAGTGAAGATGTTCAGATCACTTTTTTAAACAGGCAAACCATGTGAAATTGGTCCTGACAAGTTGCAGTTACAAAAAGACATTGTTCGAGGCTGACGCCGATCCGTTTTCTCCAATCAACGAAGATAATGAGATTTGACAATGATAATGATGACGATGATAATAATAATGCTGCTGCTGATGATGATGAAGAAGAAGCAGGTGAAATTTTTATTAAACTGGACGGAACACAACATTGACTTTTTAATTAGACTGGTAAATATTTTGTTTTAAGTTTCGTTTGATTACATATATTATATGAGTGAAAATAATGAAAAGTTTATTGAGCACCTCCTAAGAAGGGCGCTCTTTTATACCTTTACCCCATACACACCTCCATAAGATCTGCCGTTAAGATGTAAGTAAATACTTTCAAGTTTGAGGAGATCCAAGAAAGGATTAGGGTGATAATAACCAACAAATAATAACTAATTAGTAAACTCATGCTCTATTAAAAGCTGTTCTGCTGTGGTTCAATCTCTGAGTAGTTTTTTCTATTGCACGAGCCTTGTGATTTTATATGAGATACTTGGAGGTGATTGAGTATTTTGACATTGTTCTCATTTTGATGTATGATTTTTCTTCATTGACAGACTAGACAACAAGTTTTCCCGTCACAAGAGGAAAACGAGCAGCCATTAACAAGACTACAAGAGAGATTATTAAAGAAGCTTGGAAAAAATTCATATCCTTTTAAATTTCAGGTATTAATGCCCGAAGGTTTGCTTAAATTTGTTAGAGCTTTTGCAATTGCAATGGTTAAGGCGCATTAAAAATTGCCTTTCCCACCCTTAAAATCATTATCCATGTTATATACGAAGAGCTAATTTATTCCATCATTTCCATGATTTATGAGAATCGAGGTTTATTGCTTAAGAATTTAGTACAACATTTCTATTTGATAAGTATCAAAACTCGAATAAGTGACACTGATTTCTATATTCTCTAGGGATTCTTTTGCTAGGTTCTTTTGCTAGATTGTTTTCTACTAATTCTTTTCTAAATGACAGTGGTCTTTCGTTACTGGAGGTCCCTTCACCAACTGGTAAAATTTTGGATTCTGTCATCATAAATCCAGATTCAGTTCCGGTAGTTGTCTTTGAAAGAGTGCTTACTAGATTGAATGGAGGTGCTCCATTGGATCTTGCTGGAATGCTTGCAGAACCTGGGGCCTTTTTTTTATATTTAGTACCGATTTAGAGAGTCACTCCATTGGTGACCATTTGACTGTAACAAAGGAACCTATTTTTAGGTGTATGGATAACTGTGGCAAAGAACGCGCTATAGCTCCTAATATTTCCATGGGATTTGATAAGTTCTGGATACATGGTTTGTTATTTTCTCCAGATCTTTATAGTGGTTTATGTATTCAATCCATTGGTTGGTCAGCTTTCAGAGAGGTTGGTTCTCTTTACCCCCCACATATTACTCTACCCCCTTGGCCATTTTGTATCTGTATAAATCTACCATCCATCCTTGCATGAAGTGCTGTTGTCAGACCTGGGCAAGTGCTTTCTGATCTCATATTAATGTCCTTGATCGGTTCCATAGATACCCTTATTATTTTGCAGATCAATATCTGCCTGTTACTCTGAAGCGTTTGTCTCATCGACAACATATGGCTTTCCTAGGTCTTGTCTGTATGTATTATCATGGAAATTGTTCTGATGGCCTTTCCCCGCTGATGCCAGCTAAATTTGTTGCATCTCTTGTTAGTCGTTTTTCTCAAATTTTTTGACCTTACACAGTTGTTGCTCCTCGTTGTAATAAATCCTTCAAAAATTACAGGCATTTTTTCTCGGACAGCTAAATCGGTGGAAACTTTGGTATCTGAGTGCTTCAGTTTACAATACTACTTCAGTGTTTTCAAGTCCAATGTCAACTCGTATCTCAGGGCTAAAGCTTTTTTTCTTTTCTTTGCAGTTCCAAAGATTTGGTGACTTTATGCCATGTATGGTTCTCAACCCTAAAAAATTCCAAAGACCTGCAATTATAGGTTAAATATGCTGTAACAAACGTTACGCAGGTATGGGAAAAGAATGGGTCTCGCACACCTTTAACCAACTCATTTGCTATTAGTTCTGTGTATTTCGGGGTTTTGATGTGGCTTGCTTTAAACGTCAAATGTCGGTTAGCCTCGTTTTTTTGTTCACGGATAGTGTTTAGGCCGAAAGGATGTTTAGAATTTTTCTCAGAAGGGCTTGACAGTACGGAGTTTTTAACTCTAAAAATTTTGTAGCAGACCTAACAGTTGGTTTTCGAGTCCACGATTATAGTATATTGCGGTTGCTTTTCGATTTTACCGCAAAACGTTAACGATACAAATGCCATTCAAACCATGTGTTTCCGGAGTTGTTTTAAGTCCCTTTATCTGATGGAATCATTTTCTGTTGTCATTGATCATATTGTGTTTTCACCTTTAACAGACTTTACCCCTTTTGAAAAGGTAAATTTTGTTGAAATTAATTTTTTTTTTCTGGTTCTTTTCTTTAAACTTTAGATATAGTAATTGTAACAGTTTTTTAATGATGAGCTGATCAGCTGTTGGGTTTACTTTTGATTTTAAGTATTAAGCATAGGATCAGTGGGGTTTTTTGTATCCAGTAATTTTGCTAAGCATTTTTTCATTTCTAGTAATCTCTTTGTTAAAAAATGGCTTTTAGTTCCCATGGTGTTTAACTAAACTTGCTAAAAATTGTGACACTGCACCACAGTAAAGTTGAGTCGACAGTGATTTCAAGAAACTTTTTTATTGTTTTTTGAATACTGTGTGTTAAATCGATGGTTATATTACGTCACACTCAAAATTGATGGGGTGTTTGTTTTAACAATATACTGTTTTTTCTGAAAATTCATTAAAGTATAATTACATGGCATTTGTATAAATGTTTTTTAGGATACCTAAATATTTTTTTTAACATTTTTCTTTTCAGCTGCCAAAAGGCGCACCCTCATCAGTAACTCTTCAACCGGCACCAGGAGATACTGGGAAGGTATAATTTGCTTTGTAACGTTGAGTTTGTTAACCTACAAAACAAAGTCAGTTTGCCATTGCCAGTAATTATTCCCACAGATTTAATTCAAACCACGCTTTTCTTGTGTTTTCCCCTGCATTTGTAAACAGACGAGTGTCGAATTGATCATCCTTTTTGTTGTAAGAAAGTCGATGTTACTGGAATAGGTACGTTGCGAAATATTTTTCTTTGTTCTCACTTTGAAAGATGCTTCGGTTTGTTTTAGAATTGTATGATTTTGGCAGATCATAGTTCTGGAAGAAGTTAAATAATGGGAATCTTTATAAAATAAGTCAATACTTTAGAAATAAAATGTATTGAATTAAATGCAGATAACAAGTAGAACACAGATATTTTATGTACGTAACTATGTACGTGTGTACGGCAAAATATGTGTGCGAGTATATGTGACCCGAGCGCAATTGCATAACAAGCAACCGTGTCACTATAATTTCCAAACCTGAAAATGTGCAATCTTATGTTTCAAGAGAACCTCTGCAGCGGCCGCCAGGGCTCAAAAGGGACCTGTTGTCAAAGTAACCTGCAATCAAAAATGGATTCAAACAAGACAAGTAGAAAGCTCAGATTTTGTGACAGGGTGTTTGGTACCCCAATACTGGATATTGGCTATGTGATTTTTCGATATGATGGTCAGGGTAGTCGTTATTGTTAAAAGAAAGGCCATGGTAGCTGGTTGTCGAAGGTAGAGACCTACTACTTACTACTTACTTATCCAGTTTAGTGTCTTCTTTCCTTGACACAAGGGTTTGACGTTTTGGTGGAATTCCTTAATGATCTTCTCCAGGTTATTCGATCCATGGCTGTATCAGGAGTTAACGACAATGCCTTAAGGTCCTCTTGGATGGAGTGATTCCAGGTCTTCCTAGGACACCCTTTTCTGCGTGCTCCATGAATTTTTAAATTAGTACATGTGTTGATCCAGGAATCACTTCGTTGGACATGACCAAACCACCTTAACCTTCTACATCTGAGCAATGAATCCAATGAAGGTATATTTAAACGATCATACAAGATGGAAGTACTAGTTCTATCAGAAATTTTAACATTACGTATCCATTTGATCATTGCTCGATCATTTCTTTCCAATCGCTGCTTATCCTCATTTTTCATTGCCCAGCATTCACTGCCATACAGTAAGACAGATCTGACACACACATTAAAAACTTTTCCACGAGTGTGCAGTGATAGGTATCGGTTGGTCAGGATTGGAAGGAGATTTCGGAACTTCCCTCAGGCAGTTCGTGACCTGACCATAGTTCTATTACTACACCCTCCACCGGCTCCAATCATATCGCCAAGGTAGCAAAAGAAATCAACCACTTCAAGTTCATCATTACCAAAAACAGCTGGCTGACATGATCGACCATCAATTGGACGAGCCAATCCTTTGCACCTATGACATCTAAAAGCATCATCTATAGAAAGTCTGCCTTGGATGCCACTACACTTCTTATGTACCCAGTGATTACAGCCTTCGCAAAAGATAGAATTATTACCAATACCAGCTCTGCAAACACCACATGGCCACTTTCCTGAGTCACGCAATGTGTTCATGTTAGGATTTTGGTCTTTTTCAAGTTTACCCTAAGTCCCTAATTTTGTAAATTTAATTTCCAGATCTTCAATTTTTCAAAGAGAACATCTGGGGAACCCGCAACAACCACAACCAAAAATTATATTTAACTGGGCAATGAAGAAAGCTCAGATTTGGCATCGGGGTTCTTCGCAACCCTGCGGTGAATACAAACTATCCTATTTTTTTTGCATGAGCGTCAGACCGGCTGTTAGAGTGAAAAAGGATGTCATCTGAGCCCATTTTTAAAGGAAAGACCTACAGTCAAAAGGTTAATGTGACCATACAACGTACAAAGTGCAAATTTGGTTTCAGGGTACTTTGCAACACTGCGCCGAATATTTCCATGGTTATTTTTTTATACGACGATTAAGGAGGCTGCAATGAAAACAAAAAAAGGAATTATGTTGGTACTTTCACTTTAACAAGGTAAAGTAAGATACTCTGATGTGAAGATTAAAGCTAAATAGAGTGAGTGTGTGTGTGTTTATGTGTATATATATATACACACGCACTAAACTAAACTAAGTTGATTTTTTTGTCGTCCACCATATATATATAACCTAAGGCCAAGTGGGCTTTAGGCTCCCGTTCAGTTTTCCAGACAATACTCACGTGCACACACCTTTTTCCACTTCTTTATTTGTTTGTTGGGAAGGCTGGCTTTAAGATTAAGAAAGAACAACCCTCTTCCCCAGAAATGTTAACATAAAGTTCTTGTACTTGCCAATTTATATCTGAAAACATCACGTTCCCTGGTCGGCCCAAACCTTTTGTGAATTTGGTATACTCCACGCAATGTAATCAAAAGATCTCTACGAATATACAGTGCTCGTGATGTAATTTCATTAAAACCACAATATCTGTTCACGAAACTCATCACCTGTCATGAACCAGTCACCTGATCCAAAAGCATTCGTTGACCGTTTATTTGATGTAGCCTCGAAACAAATCAAACGAGTGAACTAATAAAAAACCTATTGTTCAATAAAGCAGTTCAAGAGATGACATAGTACACACCAGGTGAGAGAAATTAAGATCAACCCAGCACCACACGATACATATAGTACGTCAGCTAATGTTGGGAGCGCAACTGTTGATCTAATTAATATTCATCTCGTCACTAAAATCCAGCCCAACCAAATCGTAAGTTTTATTACACCCAGAGTTGCCAGCCTCTCGTTTTTTAATCAGTTTTTTTACTACCCCGTGCAGACAATGATGTTGAAGGCCAAATTATAACCTGGACACATAATTTTTGCTTGTTGATAACACCAGCAGCAGACTGCGCTCAGGTAGTGGTCCTCCTGAAGCAACTCGTTTTTAACATTCTTACTGGGAAGAATATTGAATTTTCTACCATCTTGCTTGACCTTAAGTGTCTTATTCCTTCTCTTTAGTTAATTACGGCTTTAGGCAAGGTTAGCCTGAACATTTCAGCGATCGTTTTAATATTAAACAAACCCTATATACATGCTGTTCATCTTTAAGTGGTTATAATGTGAATGTATAACTTTTAAAACAAGGTTTTTACGTCTTATCTTGCAGATGTAATCATGTATATTGTTCCCTATTTTTAGCCATGTGGTGTGGACTACGAATTAAGAGTATATTTGTCAGATACTCAAGACGAAAAGGAATACAAAAGGTAGCGTAATTTTTATTAGTAAACAATCTCAGTTCTTTTCATTAAACACCATTCTTTCTATTGAAACCAGGTATCAGATAAATTCTTTCCCTTGTTTATTTGTTAGAACATATTATAATTTGTTTTTGAGCATTGTGTTTAAGTGTAAAAGGATAATGGATTTTTATCCTATTAAACCTGAAGTTGATATTTAAGCTACCTCTTTGCCTGGTTTAAATGTTTTAAACTGTTACAAATGCTTTTCTGTTTGAACATCCATGAATCATCAATTCTAACGTTATTTGTTGTAAATAATTGTAATTGAAAACAAAGCTAAACTGGTTTTCCATCCCCTTTGGTGGTATTCAACGTTGCCGGCAATGAGGCAGGGCAATGAGCATCAAATTCTGATCTCAGTTAGTATTACTATTAATATTATTCCTGTACACAGAGGAGCCGTGGCTTAATGGTTAGTGCAACTGCACCGTAACCAAGAATTCCGGGTTCGATTCCCCGAATGGGTGACTTTGGAAATTCACAAAAGTAAAAGTCATTGGTTTGGCGTCAGGAAGGGCACCGTCTGAGCCCCAATTGCTGGGGGCAAATGACGTTAAAACTAAAAAATAATATTTTTCCTGTACACATGAGGTACTACTGACGTTTTCTACTGAAGGATTGCCAGAGTATCCATTAGACCAAGCCGTGGTTTGTATATCGGTGTTAATGCTGCTTATATAAAAATATTTTGAATATTAAGTATTTAAACTAAGGCTTCACTTAATCAGCTAATTTTCTAGACCCAGTCGTTGATTGTCAGGGCGCCTTGCTTATCAGAATTTAGCGTTGTCTGTCAGGAACCTTGTCAGAAATGGTTTTGCCGCATTTGAAATAAACCACTTCCACAACTAGGGCTTGAGTTTTCTGTACGCTTGACGCTTCAAGAGAGGCAGCAACCTGAAGGATAAGATAATTTTTATTTTGTAGAGCCTCTGGTGCGGCACACTGCCCTTATTGGCTTGAAGTCATCGTACTCAGTAATAAATTTGTTTGTGGCATATTTTAATATACAAAAATTGACTGGCGCTATTCTCTATTAAATTTCAGGGCGAATAGAAACACGTTTTCTCGAAAAGGTTGGTTGGTGCGTGTGTTTATTACAGGTTTTCCATTTCAGGTCAAAGATTTGGATAATGTGTGTGTGTTTGTGTGTGCGTGCGCGCTTTCTCTAGTCGCCAATCATAGCTAGCATATGAGCGAATTATCTATATGGGTGTAGCATATTTGCGTTAAGTGTCTACTTTCGTTTTCACGGTCTTAAAGTTTTCTAATCATGTACCTTGAATTCATAATACTCACACGATGGTGCTTCCCCCAGTTCCGTGGTTCGTTTCACAACGCCATGTCATTTGTAATAAACAGGCTGGTTAAAATGAATAGTTGTATTACCATATTTTGTGTGTCTTATAACTTTTTTTCTTGCAGGAATTCAGTAAGGCTTGCTATAAGGAAAATAACTTACCAGCCTATTGTACCAGCACCCCAGGTACATTTATATTAACATACATTGTGTGTATATGTGTTTATGTTTATAATTTTTAAAGCTTTGTCTGTACAAAATAGGACCATAAAACGGCCGTTTGTATCAGAAAGATCTCACCAGGCCTCTTTCAGTCGTTGTAACACCAAAAGCTAGGAGACTAGGATGGAAATACAACAGGACTTTGTTACTACATCACAAGATCGCTTAGTCTTTAAGCACGTAAAAAGGAAAGTAATTCCCTAAAATTGAAAACACAAGACTAAACAACAGAAGCGGGAGCTAGGGAGAGTATTAATATGACTTAAAATATGTGTTAATTGGTTGATAGCGTGTGTGAAACAGCTAGAGGCCTGAATGATAATTTCGAGGTAAAGTATTGATATAGCGGGATATAACTTTGGATATAAGTGGAGAAATGTACAGACGTTGGCCTGCGTTGGAAAATCTAGAATCGCCTATCATAATACATGTGAATGAAATACTTCTCTTTGTCATTTTCGTGCAGGAAAATAGATGTCAATGAGAAAAATCAACTTTTTTTTTGAATGACAGACATATTTTCAAAACATAAACATAATTAAAGAAGAAGCGTCGGCCTGAGAAGGATGGAGTAGCAAATAACCCCCATGAGTTTTTTCAAACGTTCGACAGCTGAGCACGCAGGGCCCATATGTATTGAGAATTAAAAAACTACTGAGAAAAGAAAAATAAGACCAGTTTATAGTCGATAAATATTTGCAGTGCACTCTCTCTCCACCTTTATCCCACTCGCGTTAAAAATGTGAACTTCATACAGAACATTTAGGAGTTTTTGCATTTTGCCACTGCTTGACACAAATCTATACAAATGTTAATCTCTTGTTACGTTATTGAATCAGGTTTTGTGTGGTTTAACTTGTTCAGTTGGCCCGTATCGTATTTGCACAAATATGTTATTAAGCAATGTTTAGAAAGTGGAGAATGTGCACAGCAACTAAGCAAAGGTCCCTTTTCCCGTCAGTACACGAACATAACGTAGACATGGACTTTATAGATGCTAGTCAATACATACATGCATGATGAATACATACATACATAGATACATACATACATACATACATACATACATACATACATGCATGCATGCGTAGATACACACAATAAAGATTATGCTTAGTAATTGCCTACTTTAACTGCAAGTCGCCATCGTCAGCATTATCCAGTCTGTTACGTACATTGATAATGGGCTTTTCATGCATAAGAAAAATTTTAGGTTAAGTAAATATAAATGTGAGAAGCCCTACCACAAAATCTTCCAGCACTTAAAATATTATTTTTGTAATATGAACCATATTGTACAAGTTTTTACCCTTCATATATTTTCGCAACTCCTTGCTTTACCCGAATTTTTATTATACTACCACTGATAATAATATCGAGGAGATGGAAGCATAGTTTAATCCTCTGATCTCCCGAGCTACTTAAAGATGGTATTCTTGGAAAAAATATAACCCCGCACACACGATAAATTGAATTTTAATGACCTATCGCGCTACAGACACAAATCTACATCTGCAGTTTGAAATTTCTTTGTCATTTTATGCATTAATGCTTTCAAGGAAAAACCTACAAATATATGGCAGTCTGCAGAATAAAAATTATTGACGTGGACGAGAAGGCAAAAAACCTGTTTAGCAACAAAGTTATTTTGTGTTTCGGAGAAACTGGTGAGACCCCGTAGTAAAAGAAGCTGAACAAACCAGGCAATGCTAGAAAGGAAATCTACTCCAAGAGGTGAACTATGCGTGGCCACAAATGGGAAAAAAGTGTTGAAGATCACCAAGGTGAAAAGTGTGTTTAGCTCTTTAACAGAGAACTAAGATTACTCAAGAGCTGACTGATGATCTAGATGATAAGTAATCAGAAGTCATCAGAAAGAGGGCTATACTTGATTATGTGTTCGGAGCATGGACAAAACACACAATGCTCTTCACATGCAATGAAATCAAACTGAATGAAAAAGGAGGGAAAATACGTACCAACGAGAACGACCACCCAAAAAAAAGCAGGATTACTTTAGTTCTTTCATATATGGCTGATAAAAGTTCATCAAAATCCATAATTGTTTTTAAGAAAAAACCTGTACTACGGGAGAAATTACCAAACGAAATCGTCATCCTTTCCTTCCACAAGGATTAATGAATTTTGGTAAGTGTAGAAAATGGATAAAGGAAGTTTGGAATTTATGAACTGGTGGACTACGAATTTTTTTAGAGGTGAATTAGTGTACCAATGTACCCCCAAAATTGAAGTATATCAGGAAGGATTCCCGAAAAAAACCCGAAAGGTAGGCCAAGACTAATATTTCTTGAAAACATTAAAAGATGGACTGGTAAAGAACATGTATGGAAGGTATTTCACTTAGCAATTGACAGAAAAGAGTGGTGCAAATTGATAATGGATGCCCTTAAAGGATAACGCACGATGATGATGATGATGCTGCTGCTGCTGCTGATGATGATGATGATTTACAAAAGGTTGTTTTAAAAATTTTTGAAACGTTACATAACGGTTACCCTTCAACACACGTGATCAGCGTAACACTTTGCTACTGAAATCTTCTTAATTACCCCCACTTCACCTTTGATGAAAGGATTCTCAGTATTACCGGAACTATGTGTCACTGTAAAACATGGTTATCAACAAAACATTAGTTTGGTTAATACTGATACTTTATTATTTTTTAGCCAATGATAGAAACCCAAAAAGAATTTATGATGTGTCCGTATCCACTGTCTTTAGAAGCTAGTTTGGATAAAGGGGTAAGTATATGTCGGCTCGATCATTAACGATTTGTCAATTAAATAACTTTTAAATACCTCCCATATATGAAGGAGGCAATATGAAGGAGGATTATTGTATACATTTGCCAGTCTCTTTGGTATATTTTGCAAATGCGATCCTGAATGTGATTGGTGAATCCGATTGGCAAGGGGGAACAGTAACAAAGGGCGGGTATTTAATGAATAGACATCAATCCAGCCAACAAACAGATTTACCTGGCGAATAGTCGTATCAGGAAAACTATTTGTTGGAAAGGGAATATGTAGCCTATCAGTGTAAAGATTCGCGTACCAACTAATGATATGAAACATCATGAAGCTTCACCGAACAAATGAGATAAAATGGAAGGTATACAAACATCTCATCCTGCGACTGTGGCAAGCTACAAACCACCAAGATCTTTTAGCAAGATGCCGGTTGAGCCCAAAGTACACTCCAGACTTGGGAGAACTAACTGAACCTGCGCTTACATGGCTGCGTGACTGGTATTACAAGTAATGATAATGACAAAAATTGCAGTACCAGAAACATAGTCATTAACTGGGTTACCAGGTTAAGCTTTCTTATTTAGTTTTGCCACTGGGTTCTTTCGTTACTAAAATTGAATAAAATAGACGATTGCTTTTTCCCATCTTTTATCATCTAAAGTTTTGGAAGCCATTTTGGTGGTAGTGTTGGAGTTATTTTGGATGTTAATCAAATGCGTCGGAAAACTACCTTTCGTCAAGAAATGTACTGAGCTAATATTTTATGATTCTTATTTGGAAGAATTTCCAGTTAGTAAGACAACATTAGAGATGTAATATTGTTTATTAACTAGAGGTGGACGATAACTTGAGGATAATACAGCAGTTTTTTGAGGGAGTAAAATTATAATGGATGACAAATTTTTAGCCCATTCAAGATTTTTAAAACTTGTTATACGCCTTCCGTGAATATGGAATTTATAAAACCAATCACACCTAAATTTGACAAATTGGATATGTACATTAAGTCATAATGTGGAAATTAATCAGTCAACTACAACCAAATTCAATGCTGAAATAATAACATTCGTTTAAAATCAACTCGTATTTAAAGTTGGTGAAATAGGGTTAAGAAAGAGTTTAGCCAACAGAACTCTGCCATCATACGGTGTTCACTTTGCCCTTTATGCCTTCCCCCAGTTGTACCTTAATACCCTGCCCTTGTCAGAAACACATGAATAGACAAAAATTACAATAAAATGGGTGCCAGCAATGTAAATGGAAACATTTAAGATATGCTCTGCGTTCCCCAGTACAATTAATTAGTACAAGACCGGGCTTGTAACAGGTGTGCGAAAAGGCTGAATTGTACTAAATACTTACCTACCATCTTGACTCACTGTTGCCAAGGACTTCCAATCAACAGACCCTAATTTCTGCAGCCACATGGGCAGTTTTCCCAGCTTCATACATGGTCTTTACATTCCATACCCAATGTTTATATTTACCGTGGCTGAAAGGATGGTAGTCAGCTGATCCTATAAGTAAGGAAGTGCCTTCGACTTGATTTGTGCAATATGTACAATTGCTGTTAAAAATAGGACTCTTCGATGTTCTCTGTTTGTGAAAATTCCATGTGTCTTTTTTCTTGTTCTTCTTGTTCTTTTAAAGTACTGAAATAAACTTTCCACATGGGTAGTTGTGCTAACTGATTTAGTCCAAGAATTACCTAGTTGAATCGCAGTTGCTTGACAATGAATGCAATTTGTTCATGTTCCAGTGCATTGGTTTGCTGTGCCAGGCATTGAAATTTTCTTTTAACGCTGTCCTTACAAGACCTGACAAGGGTCAAACATTATCTGGTTGTTAAAAACCAAATGCTGCTTTCAGTGCGTCTGCGGTTCTTAGCAAGCGATCTTACTCCTAGTTGCACACGTTGTCAAGGAATAGATTACTGGTGGAAGCAACTCGAATATGCTGAGGAACGGAAATAAAACAAGCAAAATATCTGTCAACCACACTACAAAGGCCTTTACCTCCTGGATTCCATGAAGAGTACAGTAGATCCATGTCCCCATTTTTGTGAAATACACATTTGATAGTGAGGAGTTTCATAGTTCTTATATCGAGTTGTTCAATTTCTTCTTTAATCCACCCTGATATAGCAAAAGTAGGAGATGAGACAGGAAATGCGAATGTGTTGTGCGCCTGGACTTTATTTTTTACATTCAATTCCGATCGCCATATTTTTTTGACCCTGCTGAAGTTTCTCTCTCTCTCTCTCTCTCTCTCTCTCTCTCTCTCTCTCTCT
>RDPX01000452.1:488249-505797 GCA_003991215.1 Morbakka virulenta | reverse complement strand
AGATCTTGTGGGATATCAATGTGCAATGTGATAACGTTATTCAAGCTAGAAGGCCAGACATAATTGTTATCGATAAGAAGAAGAAAGAAGCATTCATTGTAGATATTGCAGTACCAGCAGACAAACGGATAAACGATAAGGAACAAGAGAAGATAGAAAAATACCAGGATTTGAAAAGAGAGATAAAGAGATTGTGGAAATTGAGAGCTGTTAAATGCGTCCCTGTAGTGATAGGTGCACTGGGTAGTGTCACCAAAGAGTTTGAAAATTGGATTGGGAAACTAAACATGAAGGCGGGAGTTGAAGTGATACAAAAAACAGCGTTATTGGGAACAGCGAGGATTTTAAGAAGAGTGTTTGAAAATTAAGGATGTGATAGCCTGTTTGCCTTTGGTCATTTGTTATGACTCGCCTAGCAGGCCCAAAACGGCATTAACAACAGCCAGTGCGAAAAATGCAAAATTTAGGATAATAATAATAATAATGATAATAATAATAATTATTATTATTATTATTATTATTATTATGTTGGTGATGAGAATGATGATGTAAGCTCATATCATAGCTTAAGATGTAGTTTTGCTGGTTGTTTACGGCAAATATGAGGCACTACCGGAGCCTCAGATACTACAAATAGCGAAGAATTTTGTCCCTCCTATTAGGCACACTTTCTATAGTGTTTCCATAATGATGTTTGGGCTGATGTTGTTAATTGGGTCCTTGAAAATCATTGAAATGGTGGCAAGCGTTCCAGTGATAATTGGGATGAGTTTGGTGTTATTACAATCCCAGATTCACATCACTTCCCATTTTAGGTCCTGATAGCTGGTAAGTTATTTATTCTCTTTTGTATGGACCCATGTGTTAAATGGACAGGCAACGTCAATGATCAAACAAGATCTTGTTCGTTTGTTTAGGATTAGAATGCCTGGCTTATTATTTTTTAGTTCTTCATCAGTTTGTATTTTGAAATCCCAAAGTATATTTACCTGATCATTCTCTGTCACACGTTTTATTATTGTTATTATTTCCTTGGATTAGCAAACAATACAATCTTCATCCTATATATCAAATTACAAGATACTAATGATAATCATAAAGTCAGCCATTATCATCCAATCCTGCTCACGGTAGCTTGAGTATGAAGCAATATTCCAACCACTGTAATGACCGCTAATACTACCCTAAGCAGTCCTGGACGGCTTGAGGTACCAATTTTTGTTAGGTTCACATAAGACACCTCAAGTCAAGAGTCCCGAGAACACTTTTCTAATTATTAATCTCAGCAAAAAAATCAGTGCTTTCTAGTTCTCTCTTTATCTACGACTCGGACTCACCACTTCTTCTCATCATCTGTATATGTTGACAAGTGGTGTCTTGTTTGGGCCTCTCCATTTGGGACAGCCCCGTTTCTAACCACGTTTTCTCCCTGGAGTGCTCCTTCGGTGTTATTGATGTCATTTCGTTGAAATTGATTTTGATCTTTATCTCCCGTAAAACGTTTTGAAATAAGCACGTTTCACAAGTCGATCTGGAGTTGCCCGGCTCTTTAGACAAGGCAATTGATTTTAGGAGTGTCGCCACTTCTACCAGGTTCCGCGATCGGTAACCTCATAACGCAGCGGACATTCATCCATCTCGGCACGATTCCCATGTTCCCTTGCATCCTGTAGATTTAGGTTCTCCCAGACTTTTGCTTCAACTGTCTTCAATGCTTCTCCAGCGAGTCTTTGATTCCTCTCAGTATTTCTCATGACAGTCGTAATTTTATTGGCATCTAAGTAGTTTCTCTTTTTGGGTTTTCTGAGCCACCATATATTATACGGCGCATTCGTTGTAGCAGTTTCTCAGCTATCATAGCATAGTAGCATGCTTCATATTTGTCTCGTTCCTTTTATATTTTTATGTTAGCATTTAGAACCCCTTTAGACGGTTAGGTCTTCTAATACCTTTGATCCGGGCGACTTGGATCCAGAAGCAAACGTTTCAACATCAACCTAGATCCGAACTGATGGTCGCATTCCATTTTTATCCGTGCAGCTACCGAAGCAGCATGATTTCTTTGCTGATTGCACCTTCATGATGATCATTAGTGTTCTTCTCATGACACCATCACAAGGCTTTTCTTGACGTCGCTATTTATACCTTTTTTTCTGATCAACCCATTGGTCTTACTATTTGACCTAGTAGTGTCGGACGGTACTCGAACCATTTTGGGTATTGCCAGCTGGGTAGGCTTTGCCTATGTATTTGGAATCAGTTGGAATCGCCTAGCCACGCTTATAAAAAATTAACCCATAAAGGCAGGACATTCGGTTTCAGAATTACCTTTTACTAGCCTGTTACCATCCGAGGTAACTCCGTACAAGGCAGCAGGGAGGGGAATTAAAATCAAAATCCTTCTCCAGTCTTTATATATTGTCTAGATTAGTTACCACCAGAAAGTACCTTTCATGGAATACCTGAAAAGTATGATGAAGAAGAACGAAAGTTGCTACCATTTGTACTGCTTTTACTGTTCGAAAATGATTTCAGGATCGTTTTAACCCATCTCAGATATTCTTTCGTGATAATATTTTTCTTTTCTGGAGATTTAATATTATTAGCGTCAAAAATTCCGTATTATTTGTAACACTGATTGCTATCGATCGCTTTTTATTCGCTTTTCTGATGGTATTTTGATTCCCCTCAAGTGGCCAGTCAACCTTTGTTTATTATTATGACACTACGTCTGGATGTTCCAAATTCCATTCTTATGTCTTGGCTGCATATTTGTATTGTGCTCAGTGGTGAGTTTCTCTCTCCTCCCAAAGAGCTTTTTATCCAATGAAAATTAGATAACCAATGGTTGTTGGTGTTCCTGTTGTTGATGGTGTTGGTGTTGGTGGTGGTAATGGTGGTGATGATGGTAATGATAGTGGTAATGGTGTTGGTGGTGATGGTGGTGGTGGGTTTGGATTGTCTAAACTCGTATGCTGCCCAGAATCAGAATAAGAGGTATCATTGCAAAGACACAAAGGACAGGTGAAAGCTCTTTCTTTGGAAGAAGCCTTTGTCGATCTTAACACTTTCCAATTGAACATTTTCAGATGTTAGTTTTGTTTTCCCATTCACCAAAATTTCAGTAAATGGACAACAGTAGCAGATGTTTACTTTTAGCCCATTTACCCATTTTTTAAACCCTTTTTGGGGGTCTTTTATAGTTTATTATGATTGCTTTGCCTATTGAGAACCGATCCTTAATCCCCATGCTATTGTTCCTACAACCCTTTTGTTCCTCTGGAAGCAATCCCTGGATAAAAAAGGCTTTAAATCACCTCAGAAAAAAATTCCAGTGAGAAGTGCCAAAGTCGTGATGTCGTGTCTCTGTAGTTTCTAATCTCTTTGCCCGTAGCTCTACCTTTAATGATTAAATTTGGCTTTATTTTTGGAACATCTTTTTTGAGCTCATCCCTTAATATATCCAAAATCCGAAGTTCATCCACATCTAAATTTGCTTTAATGAGATCAGTATTAGTTGTTTGGCCTTTAATCTCTTTCCGGTGATTGCATATCAGTTGTTTTAAGGAAATGATTCGTCAGGTGATGCATTGCTTTATTTTGATCAGCTATATCTGTTGAGTAAAACGTACTTTGGTCAGCAGGGATACACGATTTAGTTCGCTCTCATTCGACTTGACGTGCAAGATCTGACAGCCATTGGTTGATTTTATGAATCCTACCTTGCCCTGGCAAGCAACTTTCAATCAGCCCAGACAGACCTAGTTCATTCTAATTACCCATCATTCATTTCGTATAGTTACGCAAGGTGGTTTATTTCTGTTGAAACACTTCTTTATCAATTTGTTTTTTCCTGGAAATGGCAACTAGAAATTTCACTGCCACTCTTGTTTTTGTAGACACTCCGTGCCTAGGATTGTTGCCAGCCAAAGCTAAAGAGCCTCACTTCTCCATCACAAACAAACCCACGGGATGCCAGCCCTGTGCTCTGGAGTAGGCTTAAGAGGCATTACATCTTACCCAAGGGTGACTTTGAGGCAGTTGTTGCAAAGGTGACCTCATTTGTTCACACCAAATCTCTGCAAGCGAATGTAGCTTTCTCTTAGTATCCAAATCTTTGTTTTTTATATTATAACTAATATTATTATATTATTTTAAATATTATTATTATGAAGCATTTCTTTACGTATGCGTTTCAGTACAATTACCTACCGGGTCACCCCAGTGACCTGGGGCAGATAAGGTCCTATGGGGCATGACATGAATAAAAAAGGGACGATTGACATATTACAAAGAGTATAAAATAATTACGATAAGTAAGTAAAAACATCATTGGCACGAAAATTAAAAGATGATTGTCATATTACTGTAAACTGTGAAAAGTATTAAAAATTTGTAAAAAGGTTGTATGAAAAAAACAAACAAACCCAGAAATGTTTATGACTTTTGCAGTATCAAATCGACAATGTTTTTCGAAGAATATGAGCAGTACCTGTGAGGACAATTTTCTGGAGGTCTTGTACTCTATGCTTTCCAAGTATTTTCTCTATATGCTTATTATTATTATTATTATTATTATTATTATTATTATTATTATTATTATTATTATTATTATTATTATTATTATTATTATTATTATTTTCGATCACAGCTTGCGAGGAGGACACACGTACTCTGCCAAGCAAAACGAAAAGAGTTGACTTTTAATTGTTTGTTATCAGTTGACGACAGATTTATGATTATTTGTTGAAGAAAAGCATAAGGATCAACAACTACGATAAATAAAGTTACAATTCTGGTTTTTATTTGCTATATTTACGATTTGTAGTTTTTGTCATCGATCACAGCTTGCGAGGAGGATACACGTGCTCTGGCAAGCAAAACGGAAAGAGTTTAAATTTTAATTGTTTGTTGTCAGTGGGCGATAGATTTATGATTATTTGTTGAAGAAAAGCATAAAGAACAACAACCACGATGAATAAAANCATCATACTTTATTTTCTGTATGAGAAACAAAGAATGGACAAACCCAGAATTATTAATCTGGTAACCAGCTGATACATCGTCTCTCAGTGATATGCCCAAATGGAGAGTATCACTATAGAGGATGTACCACAACTAGGCTTCGTTGTGATATTTCCAGTCCTCTGGATCCAGTGACAGCTTGGTTGTGTTGCAACCTGTATTGAGTAGATCAATTTCATTGTAAATTTTCTAGATCGTTAATTTACAAATAAAACCATGTGAAATTATTATCATCACCTCTAATTTGTCTTTGCATTTCTTTTTTCATCACCATTAGCCCTGGATCCAATCTAGGTTGAATCTTTCGCTTTTTTCGCTACTGTTGTTGCATGGAGGTCATCATGTTCAACTATTTGTTCAACTTCTAATTCATTTTTCAAATTACGTAACTTCCGAATACTGAATGAAGCATTTTACTCTTTTCGTATTGCAAAATCAGTTGCATCATCCAATCATTTAAGAATTCGAAATAATGTTTCATCGCTATCGTTGTTGTTTTGTAAGAATGTTCCAATTGAACAAGGTCATGACCTCCTATCCTTCTAGGTACGTACAGACGATCAACATCAGCTTTCTAGTGAACCCTATGCTCTCCAGTATTTTCTCTGTACGTTTTGGATTCCCCTTCTTAATCAGACCCAGTGCCCCTACAGCCACTGGAGCAGTTATAGCTTTGACCTTCCACATTTTTTGAATTTCTATCTCTAGGTTTTTATACATGTTTAACTTTTCGAATTCCTTAACTGAGATGTTTTTATCACTTGGCATACCCATGTCAATTAAAGTGCACATTTTGTTTTTCCTATCTTTAATTATAATGCCAAGACAGTTGGGTTGAATCGTCTGATCACTCATGATCGGAGAGTCCCACAGAATAGTACCATTTTCTCCTTCCGTCACTGGTAGTGGATGGTGCTCACACCAGTTGGGGCTGGTTTCAATATTGAAATGTTTGTATATACCCAAGTTTAGATACTGCCCAACACGGTCGTGGCGTTTGACATACTCATTTGTAACAAGTACAGGGCACCCGGACAGGTGATCTGTTATTTCTGTGTGCTGGTCACAGAACAATGGTCAGCTCCATTCTTCAGTATGTTTGCTTGGTAATTCCGGGTAAATGAGCTTTGGTCCTGTGTTGCGATGGTGAAGCCTTCTGTCCCTGCCTTAAGTCCTGCACTCCTCAGCCACTGGTGGGTTGCATATTGATCTACATCAGCGTCTTGGCTTCGGAGAACATAATGCCCATGCAGAGCTTTCTGACTCCAATGATCGGCAAGCTGTTTCTGTGCTTTCCTTTCAGCATTCATTTCAACTTTCTTCGTAGTTACTGTGGCTTTACGTCAATTTCATCTTCTTTGGTTATTTCTACACCAAATTCGTTTCCAAATTTTTGGGATTCTTTGTAAACCGAGTGCAGTTTTTTGCTCATCCTTTCATGCGTACTTACCAGTTTTAACATCCAATCATCTTTTGATTCAAGATATTGTTTCATTCCAATTGTCGTGGTTTTATCAGACATTTCATGTTGTATAGGTCCACGTCCACCTTCACATCTAGGCAAATAGAGACGATCAATATCTGCTTTGGGGTGGAGCATATCACTTGACATGAATAGTTTTTTAGTTTTGCAGTCCATGCGTTTAATGTCAGGAGGGTTCCAGTTTATTATGTTGTAGCTGTATTGTACAACTGGTACAGCAAGGGTTTCTTAACTCAACTTGAATCAAGGAGTTAAGCTCACTTTTGAGCACTAATTTAATTCTTCGGAAGCATTCCTTGGACAAGGGGATAAGCGATATGTAGAAGAGAAGTGGGGAAAGAGAGTCTCCTTGGAAGATACTACGTTTGATTTTAACAGAGTTAGATTTTGTAGTGCCTGTGTCGTTGGAGAGGAAAGGAGAGGTGTTCCACTTTGACATAATTTTCTTTAAAAAATTTGTAATTATTGGTGAGATCTTGTACAATTAGAGGCTTTAAATAATCCCATCATATGAAACACTGTCAAAAGCTTTTCGACAAGCAATCCATGTTGTGCTTAAGTTCTTACTCTTTCTCCATCAGTTTTCAAGAATCATTTTTGCTGATAAGAAGCTGATCCTTGTATCCGCATGATTTCCTTTTGCAGCCTTTCTGTTCTTGAGGAGAATCACACTTTGCTCAAGTAAATTATACATTCTGTCAGTGATTACTGATGATAACATCTTACAGGTTGTGGTCAAGTACGTAATAGCGCGATCCGGCGATTCAGGAGACGATATGTGTTGTTTTGTGTTAACCAATACGGTAAGGCTTCTGTTGCAGTGACGATTTCACTTAAATATGCCATTTGATGTTTATGTATTTCATTTAGAGAGTTCAGCCAGAAATTTGGAATCTAGGCTAATCCTGGGGATTTGCACTTCTGTGATTTCGCTAGGGCCAGGTGTAATTCCTTGACCGTAATAGGTTTCCACTGTTGCTCTTTGACCTCACTCATCCTTTCCTCCTCTCTGCCTATCCGAGTAGCTTCCTGGTTGTAGTTTTTTTCTTTAGCCCAGATGCCATTCCAAAACTCCTTCACGTCCTTGTTCTCAGGTGGATCCTTTATCTCAATCTTACTCTTTCCAATTTCACTGTAGAGCTTTTTAGCATCAGCTTTGAAGATCTTGTTCTGTCATATTTCTTTTATCATATCATCTTCTCAATCGCTGTGCTTTCAGTTGTATTTTTTGTTTTAAGACTACTTTGGTCGTATCTAAAGAGACTTTATCAATAATATTGTATTTCAGCCCAGATGCCATTCCAAAACTCCTTCACGTCCTTGTTCTCAGGTGGATCCTTTATCTTAATCTTACTCTTTCCAATTTCCCTGTAGAGCTTTTTAGCATCAGCTTTGAAGATCTTGTTCTGTCATATTTCTTTTATCATATCATCTTCTCAATCGCTGTGCTTTCAGTTGTATTTTTTGTTTTAAGACTACTTTGGTCGTATCTAAAGAGACTTTATCAATAATATTGTATTTCCTTTTAACTTTCCTGCTTTTCCTAGTTTTCACGACTGTTCCTTTGGTTAATTCATCAAGAATTAAGATGTCTGCCCGCAAAGACTCAATTTCCTTCTTTATTTTCATTTTCCATTTTGGTTTCTTATTAACTTGTTTCGGTTTATTCTTTTTTGTTTTAGTGCGTAGCTTATGGGTAGCAGCTTTTGCTGTTTAGTGTATTTGATTGTTGATGGAGTATAATCCTTCTAGGTTTATTAACTATCTTGCTTACAGCAGCGTTATAAAGCTGAATAGTACGGTTTATTTTTGAAGAGAATGTTAGCTTGGGAATTATGTCTTCACGGGCAACCTGTATCTTTTCTCAATTATTTTCACGAAATCGTCAACAATCGGAACCATGGGTACATTTCTATCAATTTGTTCTTTAGCTCCTTCTCTCACTTCACGGTTTCGATTCTCAATCTGCTGAGGTGTCAAATTTACTAGTTCAACTATAGACTCTCGATTTTTATTTCCAATATCAACCTCAGGTTCTTTAGTAGTTGCATTTCGAATTTCATGCCCACTTGTGAGTAGCTGTCACCTTGAAGGAAACCGCACAAGATCTTTATCCATCTGCTTGTCATCTTCTCAGCTTCATTCCATATATCCAATCGCGTTGTCCCCATACTCATAAGCTCCTCAATAAGTCGGCCACTAGCTTTGGAATTCCTATCCATTCATAAATTCGTATCATCCAGTCATGATGAACTTTGTCATATGCCTTCTTATAATCACAAAAGGCAACAGTGAGGTTTCTGTGGTATTGTTTGACCTCTTCCATCATACAACTGTCAATGATAAGTTGATCGACCATTCCCAATGCACCTTCCACGGCTACAAGTTGGCCTTCATCCCAGATTTCATTAACTACAGTATGGTTTCTCATGTACTTTGCAATGATATCTGTTAATAGTTTATACGAGGTATTCAAACAAGTGATTGGTCAGTAATTCTTTTCATCATTGAGATTTTTGATCTTAGGCAACAGAACAGTCCTCCCTTTAGGCCACCACATTGGTATCATGTTATTATCGATCGTCATCATTTCAAATGACTTGACCAATGCTTTTAAAGCGGGTTCAAAGTTCTTCCACCAGTAATTCTGTACCCCATCGATTCCAGGTGCTGTCCAATTTTTTCCCTTCTTTACTTCCTTTTGGAGGATTTCCAAGTCAACTTTGAAGTCTTGTATTACACTTACTTTTTCTCTGAGGTCTCGTTTCACTTCTTCCGTCCATGGCATATTTGGCGTTCTCGCGTTTCTCTCCCAGATGCCTCCCCAGAATTCCACAAACTTCTCCATATCTAGCACTGTACTTTCTCTGACATCAGTTCTCTCCAACGTGTTACAGAAACTTCTTTGTTCTCTCTGGTACATAATGTTATCTCAGACTCGTTATGTTTTCTTAGTCCTTTTCTCGGTATATATTTTTATCTTTATCCTCTTGTACCTAAGCTTATCCAGCCATTCCTCCTTCACTGTTCTCAGCTTGTTTGATCCCATGTTAGCATCATTCAGTTTAATTTTTAAGATTTTGAATGATGGCTTTCTCTTTTCTTGAAATCTTTCTTTTGAACTTTCTGTTTTTAGATAACAAGCAACTTCAGCCGATTCTAGGTTGAAGTTGATTGTTATCTAAATCTCCCATATAAAGATTTGAATTGACGCACGGGTTCTGTTCAGTGTTTCACGGCTCTCTGGATAAGGCTTTTATTTTGGTAAGGGCGCCAGTCCAGTCAGATCGGCGACCTCATAACGCAGCGGCCATCCACCCATATCGGTACGGTACTTACGGGTTGCGGGTATAATTGTTGGTCTTACCTCAACGAGGTGATTAGATTATTTGCCATCCAAGGCTAAAGAGTATCATCCACCCATACCATTATTTTTGTAGTTCCAACACCCTTGACTATTCCAATACCCCTGACAATTCCAAAATCCCTGACTATTCCAACATCCCTGACTATTCTAGCACCCCTGATTATCATCCCTGGCTATTCCAACCCTGACTATCCTAGCATACCTGATTATTTCAAGACCCATCACTGTTCCAACACCCTTTACTGTTCTAACATTCCTGACCATGCCAACATCCCTGACTATTCTACCACCCCTGATTATCGTCCCTGGCTATTCCAACCCTGACTATCCTAGCATACCTGATTATTTCAAGACCCATCACTGTTCCAACACCCTTTACTGTTCTAACATTCCTGACCATGCCAACATCCCTAACTATTCTAGCATCCCTGATTGTCATTCCTGGCCATTCCAACATCTCTGACTATTCTAGCATCCCTGATTATTTCAGCATCCCTCACTTTTCCAACACCCTTGACAATTCCAAAATTCCTGACTATTCGAAATTCCTGACTATTCCACTCCCCTATTTCTGGTGACAAAAGAGTATACACTGGTTCGTTTAAAGCAACGCACCTCATTTCCCAATAATGATTGAATAAATTTGTTGTATAAAATTGTTGTCATACTATTAACGTTCTTCATTGATATAGTTTAATTTTTCTAATTGATGTCTTTTTTCTCATATTTTCATACAGTGCCCCCAAATCGTCGTCCACATTCAGTGGTGCCCGCTCTGGCTACAACAGACCGGATCTCGGAAAATGGTTCAGCAATTTCTGGCTCTGATATTCCGGATATTGGTACAACTCCGAGGACTGTGACCAACGTTCCAAACAGATCAGATATGGCTGAAGAAAAACAAAAGGAACCAAATCCGCAAGATCCGGATGATAAAATCGAACTTAAAGTTAATTTACAAATACTTTCCACTGAATGTAATTCTTGCACTGATGATGTTATTGATACATCACAAACAAATAGACATGAAATAGCTGGTGTGGAAGAACCGTCGGGTACTGAAAACACACACAAAGAGGGTGCAAACATTACAAATCTGGAAGACGACGTTGGTGGGATTCCTCTCGACGTTACTTTGCAGAGCAAAGATGACTTGAAAGGATTTCCTATATGTAACACTGTGCAATGTGAGCAACTAAATGGAGACGAGGTCAAGTTAGAAAGGTCACCAGGTTGCCCAGAAATGCGCGAATGTGGTGACCTAACTAAGAGCGTAGTCAATGGTAAAACAACAACAGCAACGCAAAAACACCGGAAAGAACTTTCCGATGAACTCTTTTCGGATATTTCAGATGGTGATTTAGACGAAGAGAATATGAAAGATTCAGAAAATCCAAGTGGACCCAGTACAGAAGGAGAACCATTAATAGATTTAAAAATCAAGGAATTGTTTGGTTTTGAAGAAGAGGGTAAAGGGCGCAGTATTCCAAGCAAAACTTTAGATGCAGTAAAATCCTCAAGTAAAATTGTAATTGTTAAAGGTGTTAAAAGTTGTTCAGTAGATACCTCAAATGTTGAAACGGCTGCTGCTGCTTACGACAAAGTTAATGTTGACGTAAAACACGTAGCGCAACAGGGGAAGGAAAATAAAATGTGTAAAACCTTGGATCATTCTGGGGAAGGAAGTGTACGAAAAGCGCAGGTTGAAAGGAAGGTGGGTGCTTCCAGTTCTACAGTTATTAGTACCTCAAAAGTAATTCCTAGTGGAGGCTCATCAATGGGAAAGAGTTGTCAACGGATGACAGAAATCACCAGATCAGATAGTTTAGCCACTATTGATGGAGATAGTCACGTTGAGGATCATGTTACAGATCATGCAGTTATCAATGAGGACGTTAAATGCATCTCCCCGTTTAAGGCTGTGGAAGTGCAGAACCAGAGTTTGGTTGATGACAAGAACGTCGTTTCGATGAAGCTAGTGGACAAAACTTGTGAAGGTATACCTGAGGTGATTCTACAGGATACTCGATCACAAATCCACAATGAGTTTATGAGTACCAGCATGGAGCTTGCGAACTGCGAACAAAGTAAAAAAGAGCACATCCAGGACACTGCAGCCACAGAAAATGTGGTGAACTCCCTAGAAGAATACGTTCCCAACTCCATTTCAGGGTCATTAGAAAATTCTAAAGGGGATTTTGTCAATGAAAAGGACGTTGTTATGGAAAAAAGCAGCGACACAAGTGCAAAGGTTGAATATACTGAAAATCAACGATCGGAAAACTGCGATAAAAGTAGATCTTCAAATGGAGCTAATCTACAGGCGCATAGTCTTTCAGAAATCATCACCATATCAACACCATCCTTGGAATTAATGGAGTCAACCCATCGTAATAGATTAGATGCAATTTGCCAGTCCAAGGTGGAAAAATTACGGCGTCTTTTAACCCCACAAGGACTAGATGAGCCATTCACTTACGACGGCGATCTTATATGTACAGATCAGGAGGAAATGTTTGCGAGGGGTATGGAAAACATTAAACCGTACAGTGCTAGCAGTATCAGTGATAAAAAAATAACAACGAGTGATGCTCAGCTATTTGGTACTGAAATGGTTGGTTTTATTGATATCCGAGGGATGGAAAGTAGACATAAGAATATTAGTGCTTTTCGCAAAAATGAATCGACATCTTTTGAACACAGTGTAAGAGAGAAAGCCGCTATATCTGCCGGACTATCTGTGACAAAAGAGACACATTCAACCGCATCTCTGAGAAGAAATACTGCACTGTTACACAATGAAGACAAGAAAGAAATAAAAACTAAAGATAGCTGTTATCAAATTGATAAATTTTCACCACTAAAGGTTGAAATTACCTGCACTCACACTGTCGCAGGAAAGGAAGGGAGAAAAACATCAGAATTAGCACAGGGCACATCTGGAAATAAGAATTTGGTTGAAAGCTCACAATTTTTTAAGAATGACAGTATGGCTCATTTGAGCATATCACAAGCTGACCAACAGAAAGTTGGTGAAGAGCCATCGCAGACCAATAACATATCGGATTTTGAAGAGATTCGAAATTGGACCGCCGATGATAACTGCAGGAATAATGCAAGGGGCAACCTAAAGAATTTCTTACGACGCCTGTTACGGGAAAGGAAAGAAAAGAGGTTAGAAGAATTTAAACAGTTTGCTAGTGAACCGAGCAGAGATTCAGCCCTAGGTAAGGTATGCCATGATGCCATTATTACTTTCAAGAAAAGAATGGATTCAGAAATGGAGGATGTATTATTATCCCTTGATGCAGGTGATTTGATGGTAGCAATTAACTGAGCGTTAACTACTTTGGAGTATTTCAGGTGAGAACGTAAATTTTTTTTCTCTTATAACTTAAGACCACGCTTGATGTGGGTGCGGAGCCGCGCCCCTAGTTACGCTTCCCCCCAATTCATATATTTAATGTGCAAGCGGCGATGTAACGTTAAGTGAATATTCAAGTATGCGAAATTGAATTTACTGCATTCGACGAATTTTATGTACACAAATGAAGGACCCGGAAATTAAAGTTGTTTCTCAGTTTTAGTATAGTATTGCTTTGGCTTTCAAGTGTTTTGGGAGCTATATATGTTGTTATCATAGCATTGCAGCTAGATTGCTATAAAAACATTAATATGAACACTGCATGTGGTATTTTACACTTGTAATGCCCTAAATACACACCTCGTAGCAAAGCTCCCGTCACAGAAACCAACACCATAGATCAGAGATCAAATTTAACTTCGCGGGGAAGAAAGACGAAAAGAGACTGGACAGATGGTAGATGATAGCCAAACCCCACAGGGAGCTGGCAGCCAGATGGTGTATTCCTGAAGACCCCAAAAAGGACAAGACTGGCATACTGGATTGAACATTGTGTCAGCTGGCGTACGGGTTAGAATTTTTGGGAATTAGTGAAACAAGATAGACAGGGGATGGAAAAAGGAAGCTAGCATATAATAACATAACACTGTACTCCGGAAGAGCAGACAACCAGTGCACGGAGGGAGTTGCCCTGATCGTTAGCAGCAAGATTGAAAAGAGCTTGTTAGAATGGAAGCCAATGGGACCTCGACTTATGGAGGCCATAATTCAACTCTAAGTACACCATGCTAACTGTAATATTATGTGATGCTCCAACTGAAGATGCAAAGGAGTATGACAAAGAAATTTTCCACAGCCAACTTCAAGCTGCAACAGAAGAGGTCAATTTGTATAAGGTGCTGTTAATCATCGGAGACATGAATGCCAGGGTTGGCGATGTGAACAGAGAATGAGAGCGTTTCATGGAGAGACTGGGTTGTGGTGACATCGACAACGACAGAGAAGGCATGTGGAATTCCGTTTAAAAATATTACCGGGTCATAAAGGAACGTTATTCCAGCACCGAGCTATCCATATGACAACATGGACATCGGCAAATGTTGGAACTAACAAACAGATGGACCACATCCTACTTAACAGAAAATGGAGTAGTTCACTACAGGACTTGGGGGACTGCAGAGTAGATGGCATTGCCAGTGATTACAACCTTCTTGTTGCAGGCGTTACACTTAAGCCTCGCAAGACAAGAAAGGGGAAGGCGAAAGGAAAACAGCTTGACACTGTTAAATTAAAGGAAGAAACCATCGGACAAACCTTCATTTAGAAGATTAGAAACCGCTTCAGAATACTAGGGAAGAACATGAGGTGGACATTGACAAACTCAATCAACCCCTTAGAAAAGCCGGAGAGAAAGTTCTTGGATTCGAAAAGATAAGTAAGGAGGGGTGGATCTAACTAAAAACATGACAAAATGTCAAGGAGAAGAAAAAAGTGAAACAGGAGATCATTGTCTACAAGATCTGGAAGAGTTAAAGAAAAGGTTAAGGGGAAATACATGGAGCTGGGTACAGAAGTGAAGAAACTGGCCAAAATCGACAAGACGCAGTATAGAGAGAGACTGAAAGAGGGGCCAGAAGGGACAGCGGCAAGAGTGGACCTGAAACCTTTGTACAGAATTACAAAGGCACTGAAAGGACGCTTTGGCACTAATGAACGCTCCGTGAAAAATAAGTGCGGCATCCAGATTTCTATTTAAGAGGAGGAGATAAGGTGATGAAGAGAGGACTTTTAAAGTGGTTTAAACCGACCAGAGCTCACAGGAACTGCAGATGTACGACCTTCTAAAGAGGTTTAGACCCTACGCATCGCGTTGCCAACCGTTGATGTGATTAGGACAGCAATCAAGGCCCACGAAAAATGGAAAGGCAGCTGGGATTGATGGGGTAACAACTGAGATGTTGAAAACGGAGAGTAAAGAGACCCCACTACAGCTACGTTAAGTTTTTCGCAGAATGAGTGTGCGTATCACTCCCGGAGGAGTTAAAAGGTAGCCTCATCATAAAGCTACCCAAGAAAGGAGACCTTCCAAACTGCAAGAACTGGCGTGGAACCAATCTTCTGTTACTCACGTGTAAAGTCTTTAGCAAGATCGTACACAAGCGACTTTAAGACGCCTTGGATCGTTACCTTCGTCAAAAGCAGGTTTGCTTCCGTTTGGGCAAATTTTGGTCAGGTCACGTCTTTACGCAACGCCTTATCCTGGAGCAAAGAGTGGAATGCAACACTGTATGCAGGTTTTATCGATCATTGTGCTTGGAATGGTTTAGGTCATGAAAACGACTGTCTGCACAGAAAGAAGGGATCTTCGTTGGAGAATTACTAGTTGCCTCGAGTACCTGGATTTTGCTGACGATGTTGCACTACTTGCACACCGACACCAAGACATGCAGGCGAAGACTAGCACCGTGTCAAAAGCAACAAGCAAGATTAGTCTCAGGACCTGCGGATAAACAACAGGACAGGCGCACTAAATGAAGAGGAGATCGAGGAAGAGGGGAACACTTCACCTATCTGGATTCCAAGTTGACCATGGGTTGAAACGCTGACGATGAGACCAAGCTGTGCATTTCAAAAGGCAGCCAAGCCTTTCCAGCACTATGGAAAAGCCTTGGGCCAAGAACATTAGTGTAACGACTAAGGACTTCCCAAGAGCAATGTACTAAGTACCCATGATGCAGAGTCGTGGAAGGTGAGAAGACTATCAGCAACAAACTAGAAGTCTTTCAGAACAGATGCCTTCGACGGTGCCTAAATTTCTTATTGCCCAAGACTATCTCTAATAGTGAACTGTGCAAGAGGCCTGATACCAAACGTATCACCTAGGAAAGCAAGATGCGACCATGGCGATGGATAGGGCGTGTGCTCCAACTGCGACCAAAATCTCTATCAAGGGTCATCCCAAGGCTCTGAACGGTAGAAGAATCAGAGGCCAACCCAAGGAGACCTGGAGAAGGATAGTTCCAAAGGAGATGAAGGCACAGGAATAGTTATGGGGTAACCTGGGAAGATGTACTTTAGACAGACTAAAATGGCTATCTCTGGCGACTACCTTATGAACCACAGGGTGCGAAGGGGACTAAGTAAGTATATGTATATATGTTTCCAAAGTTGTTATCCCCGGGGTGACTTTAGATGTGAGCAATCAGTAGTCTATAAAATGCCCCAATGAAAGCGATCTCTTTTACAACCCTTCTGTTGTGGACAATACTGATGTGGATAGTCTTCCACAGCGAGATTTGGACCCCGTGCTAGATGTTGAGCCATCTCACACAGACGTTATTGGAAGCATTAAACAGATTAACACAGGCAAAGGTGTTCGTCAGACTGCTCTGGAATCGGTTAGAGATGTGTATTTACAAGGAGGTTATTCCTGAATGCCAGTCTGGTGTTCTTGCTGGGCGTGGAACTGTCGACGTGATTTTCTGCGCCAGGCAGCCCATTGAGAAATGTAAAGACCAATGTCTCATCTTTGTCACGTATTTGTAGACTTAACCAAGGCTTTTGACACTGCCTGTGGTGATGCTCTCTGAAATGTGCTTGGAAAATATAGTTGCACACCGGCATTTGGTGATAAAATGGGACAGTTACAGCGTTCTATGAAAGCACGTGTGAATTTTATTGGTCAGTTAACAGAAGAAATTGCTATTGACAATGGAGTGAAACAGGGTGACTTCCTTGCCCCAACTCTATTTTCACTAGATTTGACTGCGGTCCTTTGGTATGCTTTTCATGACTGACATAGGAATTTTTTTCAGATCTAGAACAACCGTTCAACTTGAGGAGATTACAAGCCAAGACTCTAGTACTTGAAAGTTTTGTTAGGGAGCTCCTGTATGCTGATGATGCCAATCTTGTTGCTCATTCTCCTGGTGACATGCGATCTGGCATGGATCGCTTTGCTGATGCATGTAATCGTTTTGGTTTCACAAGCAGCATTGATAAAACCAAGGTCATGTATACTCCTGCACTGATGAATTTTAGACAGAGCCTGGCATTTATGTTAATTGCAAAAGTTTTCAAGCATTTTGTTTACCTTGCTCTCTTAAATGATGACACTATCGATTTTGAAGTCAAGAAAGGGATTGGCAAAGTTTCTATCTATCTATCTATCTATCTATCTATCTATCTATCTATCTATCTATCTATCTATCTATCTATCTATCTATCTATCTATCTATCTATCTATCTATCTATCTATCTATCTATCCTATCTATCTATCTATCTATCTATCTATCTCTCTCTCTATCT
>RDPX01000452.1:458672-476114 GCA_003991215.1 Morbakka virulenta | reverse complement strand
TATCTATAAATATCTATATCTATATCTATATATCTATATATACATATACATAAGGTAAAACACGAAAAATAAGAACTATGATTGCAACTAATAGTTCTTATTTTTCGTGTTTTGCCTTATGTATATTGCTGTGCTAGATACATTGAGCACTTTTTGATACGAATACACAGAATTACAAATATATATATATATGTTGTACTCATGGGTTTGATTTCAGTGGACATAAAAACGAACTTAATTCATTTGTGATCTTGTTTAGATTACTACTACACAGTTCATTTAAAGTCAATAAATAAAATTTAAAGCTTTTTTCGGACAGGTAAAGATGTAATAATATTTACTGGTTTCTTTATTGCTCAGTAGCATTGCAACCTGGATTTATATTCTGACCCGCTTTTTCACAGGCCAACGCTGGATCCTTTTAAATCTTAAATTTTACCACTCTAATCTTAAATCTTTGGTCACCATTGACCATTATTTTTTGTTTTTCCCCTCTCGTTTCAGGAAGCCTAAGCATCCTGCTTCAACTGTTGCCATTTAATGAATCGTTTTTTATCACCCAGTATATGAATGATAACTATGTTGTTTGAAAAGAGATAAAATGGATTTGATTTGCATATGGAGGGCGTGATGTATAAAAAACAGTTACTGAGGAAAGTGAAGCATGTTTTGGTGATTTCAACAGTTCTTTTTTTTCTTCTTTTGCTTACTTTTTTAGAAGTTTCGAAGTAACTAAATTTTAAACCATAGCCATTTTCCTTTCCAAACGTGTTCGAGTTTGGGAATGTTATTTCATACGAAAATTTCTTTACTAAATTCAACTTTAAAAGTATTCATGTTTTTCTATCCTCTTTTAAGTCTTTTGCCAGCCTCAATCTTGTCCAAGTCTATCACATCGTACCTTGTTAACTTTAGTACTAAATTCTAAAGAAAGTCTGGAACCTTTCAGTACTGAAGTATGGATTTAGCAGATCTGGAAACTTTCAATGTTTTAAAAACCAATAACTTTAATTTCTTCAAGATTATTTCTAACACTCTTAGCGGTAAAACTGTTTGCTCTCCTTCATCTTTCTGGATATTTCTTTGGCTCTCGACGGGTGCACTCCTATTTCAAAAGTGCTAGTCTTCTTTTTTCTAAATGTACTGAGAAAGGGGGGCTGTAAATTCGCGCCAACCCTAGGACCTAGTGTTTCATGTTATGGACGTGGGGAAGGGTTAAGTTACCCCAACCGTTGTTCTTTAACTGCAAACAGAGAATAATTTATTTACAAACTCAAAGATGGCGACTACCCGCTTGGTACATTGCATTCTGGGTCATACAACAATATCAATATTCATGTACATGACGCACAGTTCTATTTATAGCACTAGGGAAATCTTATTTAGCACCGCGTTTAACCAGTATCCAAACACCTAGTACTTTTAGATGGGGTTGTTTTTTTGCCCATAATCAGAGATTTTAGAAAAAAAGGATTTTTATTAAAAACATGTCCAAAGAAACTTATCTAACAGCAGATTGTCTGCAAATATTTTCAAATAATAAAATAATGGTGTGGGTGTCAGTGAAGAGGGTTGCAGATAAGGTGGAATATCAGTGAAAGAGTACTTTTATCAAATACTCTGAATTAGGATGACTATCACGTTTTATATAGGATTGCACCCGCCGGGGCGTTTTGGTTTATATTTTCCTGAAAGTCTATATTTTCTGATGGACCTCCGAGATGACAATTTTGTACTGTCATAATAATGTGGAATAATTTAAAATTATTATGAATGGAAAAATAGCTGTGGACCGAACTGAGTACAGACCCTTGCCTTTGACCTGAGATATAGCATCTGAAGCTCAGGTTTTTATCTAAACTTAGTTCACTCGTATATTGGAATATGTTCTGCACTTGAATTAGTTTAGTTCTTAACTAGTTTAGTTCTTAAGTGGAGAGACGTTAGCGGGGTAGTTTGTGACAGAAAGATGCCTCTGAAGCTAAAAACCAAGATCTACACAGCAGTCATACGACCTGTGTTACTGTATGGATTAGAGACAGCAGCATCAAGAAAGGCAGAGGAAAGGACCCTTAAAGTAACAGAAATGAAAATGTTGAGGTGGATATGTGGTATATCGCTTCTTGAACACCGGACCAACGACGACATTCGAAGGTTTGTCAGTGTGCCAACATATCCAGGAAGACCAGGGAAGCAAGGTTAACGGGGTATGGGCATGNGGTAGTTTGTGACGGAAAGATGCCTCTGAAGCTAAAAACCAAGATCTACACAGCAGTCATACGACCTGTGTTACTGTATGGATTAGAGACAGCAGCGTTAAGAAAGGCAGAGGAAAGGGCCCTTGAAGTGACAGAAATGAAAATGTTGAGGTGGATATGTGGTATATCGCTTCTTGAACACCGGACCAACGACGACATTCGAAGGTTTGTCGGTGTGCCAAACATATCCAGGAAGACCAGGGAAGCAAGGTTAAAGTGGTATGGGCATGTAATGAGGAGGAACCAGGAGAACCCAATAAAGCAAGCATGGCAGGAGACAGTTCAGGGGAAAAGGAGGAGAGGTAGGCAGAAGCTGAGATGGAGAGATGTTGTAAGGGAAGACATGAGGCAAGTTGGAGCGAATCCGGAGGACTGCAAGGAGCGCGGAAAGTGGCGCAGACTGTGTCGAGCGGCCGATCCGTCCTAGCGATGGAACAAGACCGCAGGAAGAAGAAGTTCTCAACTCTAGTTTTCTGCTGTGTTTTAACTCGGCATCATCATCATCAAATACGCGTTCCGTCGTTTATCGATATGGCGCTAAAATCCAATATTTATTGGATTTTTATTTAGACATTCCTCCGAAGAGTTTTAGCGCATCACTTACCAAATCCATTCATACTTACCTGACAAGGAATGAGTGTTCCTGCAGCCATCTTCTCTCTTCTGCTCGGCAGTATTGTTAAAACTATGGCCTCGTTTTCCTGGAACTTTGAAACGGGGCTATTCTTAAAGGGCAGGTTTTATTTAGGTAAACTTTCATTCCTTGATTTGAATTTAAAAGGATCTTACTTTTTTGAATGGTCAGGAGGATTTAATACGTTGTGAAGTTTCTCTTAATCCTTTCTTAATGTATTGATTAACACAGTGGTACTGGTGGTACATTGATTGGATCAAATCTCAGGTGAGTTATTGGCCTTGCGTTTCTCTTCCAAGCATTGCCATTTGTTTTGGTGATAGATTTCCCATTGAAATTCTTCATTTCCAATGTGTCACTTTACCTGTTAGGCAAGAGTCCTTTTCTGCATATTTTAAAAATAGTTTTGTAAGATTCTTTTCATCAGTAGCCAAAGAAAAACCGTTTAAACGAAAAACCTGATTTTCTTAAGTATATGATAAAACTCGAAGAAACCGTGGTAATGCTCCCTCCTTAATCAGGTTCCCCGAAAATAGAAGTCGCCACAGAGATTAGATCACAGACAGAGGAAACATCATGTCAACGAGTAAACACAGACACTAGTCGGGCCGTGGCTCTTATCCACATCGAAAAAGCTTACTTGGTCTGGATATTTTCATTAGTCGAAATGCTGTAGTTGCTTGCTCAATGGCACAATTTGTAAATAGGCGTAGTTAGGGTTATTATATTAGACGCAGTAATCTGGGGGTCAGATAAGATATTGGCTTCCAGAATTATACAGAACTCTAAAGCCTAAAATCCAATGGGTGATTTCTTTTCTACTTCTGTGGCATCATATCTTTGTGTTGTTACAGGCGATCTTTTGGTGGGGTAGGTGGGTGTTGCTCAGATCATCCCACCTTGTAGAATTTCATTATAATTGAGATTTTTTTGTTTAGCGAGGTTTTAATTCTGGCTCACCAAAAGTACTTTCTTTGTAAATATACTTTTTCGGAATGCTTTATTTTCATGAAGATTTGTTTATGGAATGAATTTTTTCGGACATTTTTGAAAAACAACAGTTATATCGCATCATCAATTTCATTGGCTTCCATAGATGCGATGACTATTTGACCCTATATTTAGGAAACAGCGACTTTTTTCGTGGAATCTATTGGATTAAACCAAAAGTTTTCCCAGTTGCCACCCAGTTAGGTCTACAGTTGATATTAATGGTCTAGTATTGGTTGATATATTACAGAGCTGATGATTTTAGCTGACCGACGTTTCGAGCAAGGTATATTCCAATCTTTATGTAAGTTACTTTTGTTATTAGACAAAGTGTTGTGTTACTGCTAGTATGCCCGCACAGTCTTGCACTTAATCACAACCTTCCATCAATTCAGTTTCACTATAGTTTGAAAAAGTATCTTGAAATGAAGTCCAGCGAAGGTCATCAGCTCCATAGGTTGTATTCAAAAAACAAGAAAGCAAAACTTATGATAAGTCAGTGGTAGTAAAGCAGTGAGCTATTTATGTCAGAAAGAGGATAAAGAAAATACTGTTTGGTAAATTGATTAACAACAATAACTTCACCAATAATGATGTGAATATTAAAAGTAAAGTTTTTTATCAGTTCTACTTTATAAGATATGTTCAATGCTAGTAGGATTGCTGGGGCATATTTAATTTTATGTTCATGTTTTTATGTTGCATCTTCAAATGGCAAACAGTCCTGCAAGCAGCCATCAAAAGGCATACCTGTGCAAGCCATACATACATGCCAACTGGATAGTAAGTGTGTGAGTGTTCATGTGCTTCCCAACAGGAGTTCTTATATTTCTGCCTGCCTGTCCTAGGTTATTACCACTCAAGTGAGTTTTAACCTTTGTTTTAGTTTTGACCTTTGGTAGTAAAACCTGGACCTTAAAAGAGGTGGATATTACTAAATTGCTATAATCTTTTAATGCAAAGGTATCACCATGTTTTTATTCATTTATAGTTTGAGACTCAGTCCTATGTAAGGAACATGATAACCTCCTTTGCTTTTCACAACTTTAATTCTAAACCTGAATGAGTTATTCAGATCAGCCTCTTCTTGTGATTGTCATAACAGACATCAGATGTTGTTTTAGAATACAAATATATGGTTTTCTTGCCAATTTTGTCTTCTTGTATTATATTATGGTTAGACCATATAGAATTCAGTGTTAAAGAAAGAGGGTGTCCAAAAAATGCACAAAATAAATGCATTCAGTTTTATTTGAATTAAAAAAAACAGCACATGTTTGGGCTACATAATTGTAAACTACAAACTGGCTCACCACAATGCACAGACCAAATTTGAATTGCAGTGTAAATATTGTGAGTTGAAATACTCCAGCTTATACAAACAAAATATTCCATCCATTCAACAAGAGTTGTATCATGAAGGTCCAACTTTAAATACAATGCAACATATTTAACTCAGATGTCAGTAGGATATATGTGCATAAAGTAAAACACAAAAAATAAGAACTGTGATTGGAACTAATAGTTTCATGATATTTTGTTTGCCTGATGATCAAAATATCATGAAACTATTAGTTGCAATCATAGTTTTACCTTATGTATTTATATATACCAGTATCAAAGTAAATATTAGCTATTGACAGTGCTCAATAATATAGAATATCAGATATTAGAGCTATCCTATGGTGCTAAACAAAATGAACATATTTCTCTAGTATATCTAGTTATACTAGAACAAATTCTAAACCAAACTTTGTTGATTTTTGTTGTTGTCGCTCTTCGTCTTTCTCATTGCCTTCCTTACTTCAGTTGTGCTTATCTGCTCAAATTCATTATTGTTGCTTCCAGCCTCTCCCTCCCTTGGTTCCCTGGGATTTTCCGTGTTCATCAGACTTTCAAAGTAATTTTTCCATCTTTGTAGCCCTTCCTCCTCACTGGTGATTGGTCTGCCGTCCTCATTCTTAATGACTCTCACATGCTGTATGTCCTTTGATGCTCTGCCCTTCTGTTTTGCAATTCTATACAACTCCTTTTCCCCTTCCCTTATATTCAGCCTGTCGTAGAGATCCTTGTTTGCCTCCTCCTTGGCCTTTGCTACCTCTCTCTTGGCTTCTGATCGGCGTTCGTGATACTCTCTTTTGTTCACCTCGCTGCTTGTCTTATCATATACTCTCTTTGCTTCTTTATTGTGTTTGATGCTGGTTTGTACAGCTCCATTCCACCACCACATCTCTTTGTCCTTCCTCTTTCCTCCATTCGTCACTCTGATCACATCCTTTGCAATGTGATGGATCTTTCCTGTAATGTGTGACCAATTTCCCAGAACATCACTCTTGTAATTGATTTCCTCCATGACCTTCTCTGGCATTGTGGGTCCCTTAGATGCCACCATTTAACTCTAGGTTTGACTGTCTTCTTTGCTTCCTTCTTGCTTGCAACATCAACTCTGCACACCACCACTTTATGCTGAGCAGCAACACTTTCTCCTCCCAGAACAAAGCAATCGCTCACTTCTTTCAAGTTCCTTCTCTTGCAAAGCACATAGTCCACCTGTGAGCTCCTTACTCTGCTCCTGTATGTCACTTCCTGATCTTCCCCTTTCTTAAAATAGGTGTTCAATACAGCTATCTCAGCCCTGATTGCAAAATCAACTATACCCTGTCCTTCATCATTTCTCATGCCAAATCCATATCTTCCCCTGACATCTTCATCACCTCTGTTTCCTTCACCCACAAGCCCATTGAAGTCCACTCCAGTGAAGCATCTCTCCCCTGCTGCTATTGCCATCATGACCACATCAAAGCCCCTCCAAAACATCTGCTCTTCTTGTGAACACCCAACCTGGGGTCCATAAGCACTTATGATGTTCAACATCTGTCCCTCCACTTCCACTTTCATACCAATCACCCTGTCTAACATTCTATTTACCTCCAACACACCCTCCACATAGATGCATCTTAGGATGATTCTGACACCATTTCTTTTATTTTCTTCTCCATGGTAGTAAATCTTATATCCACTTCCCAAAAGCCTTGCTTTGCTTCCCTTCCATTTTGTTTCCTGTATACATAGCACATCTATTTTCCTTCATTCCATCATGTCCACAATCTTGTGTCCTTTCCCAGTCATCGAGCCTACATTCAATGTACTAATCCTAATGGTTTTATGCCTTCTTTGCTCTTTCTCGTGTCTTTCCCTTTTATTTTTCCTTCCTCTCTTCCTCCTTTGATTCCTAGCAGTAGCACAGTTTCCAGTACTGCATTGCGAGTCAGCATCACTGGTGGTTGTTGGTAACCTGGGCCCTGACTGATACTGTATGTTTGAGATATGATTGGTCTGCATAATTGAATTGGCTAAATTTTGATAGCTGGATGCCCTTCCTGATGCCAACCACAGTTTTTGGCAGTGGGCCTAGCCTTTGATTTGAAAATCTCTCACAAGGCAGTGAGTTGCTGTCCCTGACTGGTGACCTTAGAACATAAGGTTCCTATGACCAGGAGATGCACCCCCCACTTGGGCAGGGCTGACCAACAGGAAGAAGGCCTGCATAACCCAGGGAGGGGTGGCTGACTGGGTAGTACGACTTGCTAAAGGCCATCCTGGTACTATGCAAGGCAGGGTTGTCCCTTCCCCTGAGGTTCGAAGGTGAACCCACATACCTGCATACTCACAGATAGATGAATAAATCATTCAATCAATAAATAAATAGGTAAATGAGTAAATGTAAGTCAAACAGTAAATAAATAAGTAAATAAATAAATACAATTTTTAAGAAATGTGGGGTGGGCTGGTAATAAAGTTCAATGTAGCACTTCTGATAACTGCTCCATGGAAGTGTTAACAGTACTCTGGTTTAGAACAGTTGTGGCTCATTGAAGCAAAAAAACAGAAATTGACTGAAGTTGGCTTCCCATAGGTAAAATGCAATGGTCACCATTAAAGTGCACAAAGAAATGATGTTATGGAATGACCTATCACCATGGCGATCTCTAACTAACAGGCCTAACAGACATGCGACTGAAGGCATAAGCTGGAGGCGGGTAGCTTAAAATGGATATTAACGGATTTTGAGAGAAGAAAGGATCAAATCCTACTCTTTCATCAAAATTAGGTCAAATCTCTAAGAAGTTCATCAATGTAAAGATCATAGTAAGGTTTTGTGACACAAAATCATACATTTTTTTCAAAATCAGCCTCTTCTTGAAAAATATAACCATAATGATATATACAGTATTTACATAAAAAAGACAACACAGATAAATAATAAATAATTTATTTTGTTGTGGTTTACTCTAATGCCAACTTTAGCAATTTCTGTTTTGGTTCTACCAATGATCTTGGTGTAAAGAGTCTACTAGTTTTGTTAAAAAGTATGTTTGAGAAAGTGTTACAATGCTTTCTTTCTACATTTAGTCCATACATATCAGACAATAACTTTAAATTGTTCGTAAATGACTTTCTACAAGTTTTGTTTTGAACTTCATGAAATACAACATACGCAAATAAGTATAACTGACAATAATTATCTGGGGGTATTTTGAGACCACCACGATTAATGAATTTGTAAAATCACCATATTTATCATAATAACTGTATGTATCTTATGGCATTTCTTCAGTATTTTGAGAAACATATCCACTAATATGCGCAATACTTATTTTTACATCATGAGGTAGTGATTCTTCCATCGTATGTATGTTTTCAATTCTTTCTGAACATTTATCATCAGGTAAATAGGAGCATTTATCACAATTGTGTTCAGCATTAGCTAAGTTATTAACATCTATATCAAGTTGCAAAAATAGCTTAGATTTTTCAATTCTCACTTTCTCCAAAACTTGTTGTACAGTTATAAAATATGTCCCACCTGAACCTTGACGTAACTTTGAAAACATTTTTTCAAGGGAATTAGTCGTATAAATCCCAAGCATTACAAAAGAATGAGTTGTTGAGTCGTCATGTCAACTAAACCTCTACA
Organism: Morbakka virulenta; assembly: GCA_003991215.1. Taxonomy (NCBI): domain Eukaryota; kingdom Metazoa; phylum Cnidaria; class Cubozoa; order Carybdeida; family Carukiidae; genus Morbakka; species Morbakka virulenta. The sequence goes on along the minus strand of RDPX01000452.1, from coordinate 467,254 downwards.
TATGTGGGAAATTGCTTTTGCAGTGTCTATAGTTAATGATTTCATTCTTTTACTACCAGTTGTTTTCTTCATGGACTCAGCCAAGTCAACTATCTTCAGCAAGTAATTTAATTTGTCATCATTATTGGATTCTATGATAGCCCGATCATCATCTCTAAATCAAACATCAGCAAGTAAACCTCTAACATTTAAAATTTTCCACAACTCAACAAATTTACTGATAAATTTTATGGTTCCATCAGCTTCATAAATATCAGAATGATTTTTAAGAACATGAACAGTTTCATTTCAAAATAGCTTTAAACAAGTACTGACTTTCTGTCATTCTGCTGGCTTAGGGTACACAGCAACTTCTGTTAGTTTCGACATCTTTACTGTGTGATCTTTTTCTACCAAATGAAGTTTTTTCAAATCACTCCATTTTGCAACATATTGAACATCATCATCTGTAAAATACAACTCTTGTGCTTTTTCAGTCAACGTGCTATTTCTAATTGATTTCATAAAATGAACAAAGTCGAAAAAAGCAAGTATATATGATCCACTGTAAGCCATGGTTTAACACAAGAAAACTTTTGGAAAAACGTTTGATTAACCCAATTATTGTCACAAATAATTGCATGTACAATTCCCGGAGAACTCTGAATAGTCTCTAATAATGTTTTTGTCTGTTTGAATAAAAAATCAGTATCTAATTTGCTAACTGGAAGCATCTTACATAAAAACTTTGGCCCACCAAATAGAGAGACAATCATGAATGAAAGTATAGTAGTAGCAAGGTTATCTGGATCATTGACAGATCTGCGAAATATGGAGCCAGCATGATAAGTTATCAAAGGCTTTATGTATACTTCTTCAATTAATATGATGCAATTTTTAATGCCGTTCATCTTTCATGCTGGAAAATATATTTTTAATGTAATCACTAACTGAGTTCGAATTACTAATTTTAGTTGTGATTTGAGATAACATAGTTAAGCTCGGTAATTCATAATCTTGACAAACTCAGCTATACAGAAACCTTGATATACTAAAATATTCGAATGCTCACAAGATAGTTTCTGGTTTGTATTTCTTCTCATCAACAAAGGCGTGAGAAGCCATACAGTCCATTTGGTCCAGTATTACTTCTTGTTTATGGCTTAGAATTAAACATTGAAGATACCATAGTGCTTCTTGAATTTGTGAATATCTTGTCATTTTAACAATAAGGTTTGTTGAAAGGGATGATGCAGTACATATTACACCAGCATGAAATGCATGAAAAGAAAAATCCTTCATTATATTTAATAAAAAACGTGGAACTGCAGTCATTTCTTTGATTGAATAATTAAGTAGTCCAAATTTTTACCAGTAAACAAAATACAGTCACCAAAATATTCCTTCCTGTCTGATGCCTTGGAGCATAATTCTTCGAATGAGGAGATTACATCACAAGAGAGAAATGAAACAACCCCGTCAGGCTTTTGATTACGTACCTTAGAACATACTTTGCTTGAGAAAGACTTTCTCTTTGAAGAAACAGGTGTAGGAATCAATGAAGGTTTCACACATGTAAACACAGAAGGAGGATCACAAGGTCTTTTTTTCCCCAAAAATGTTATACTGGGAAAGTTCTCAGGAAAATGTCTCTCACAGACAACTGTGTTATGATTATCAGGTAGATTTGATCAGGGAATATTTTTGATCCATCTATCACAATCATCCTTCTCTCTGGGTAAACAATAAACTTTGACTTTGTTTTCGTTATCATAATTTCCATTGCAATTAGTTACACAGCATTTATATGGCATCGTAAACAAAAGATAAAGTAAACAAGAATTCATCCAAGATTTCAATACCGGTAAATACTTTTATTTCAGTTTCCAACCAGAACCAAAACCAAATATCAAACTATCACAACATGTATGTGAGCACGACCACCATTTTGTACCATAACTTCGCAACTAACTGAGCAAATTTCCCGCCTTCAGCTTATGCCTCCAGGTGCATGTCTGTTAAGCCTGTTAGTTAAAGATCGCTGTGGCTAGCACTCAATGTCAACTATGATGATGATTATTATTACTATTATTATTATTACTATTGTTGTTGGTATGCTTGTTATGATGGTGGTAATATTTGATATTTTGGGTCAAATGGATACATGTATAAATGTAGTAGTGTTAGCAATGTACAACTTCCTAAATATTCTTCCTTGTAAGCCCAGAATATTCTGTTTAAAAAGGATACATGATTTGAGGTGATAATGGAATACCCTGAGTGTTAAATCTGGATCTGTAGTAAATTATTAAAATGAAAAATAAAATAATCTTTCCATATTTTATATGACTTTTTTAGTTTATATGATGCTCATGAGAAAAGTAGTTGTTATCAACAGCCTTTGGTAGACCCTACATAAAGATGGATAAATGTCATATAGATATATGCATTGTTGTCACTCTTGTTATTTGACTTAAATGGACTTCATCACTATCATTTCTCATTTTTAGAGTTTTAGGAGTTTTTGTTGCCAGTATTAGAATAAATTTCACATATTTAAATTTTGTTATTTACAAGCACTTATTTCTTCATTGTGTACTCAGTGTATTCCAGTAAATGCATGCTTGTTTGTTTATTCTTGTATTTTATTTTATTTATACTTAATATACTGTGATCAAGATTAAATGGTATTGCCTTGCCTACATGCTGTCCTTGATTCAGAGTTTGGCAATCATGGATCTCTAGCCTTTCCAGTCACAAGCAGCATGGCAATGCGGAAATTGTGTGAGCCCTGCCATTCTCCCAAAGTTATCTGTCCATATCTTTCTTGGCCTGCCTCTGGGTCTTTTTCCAGGTATCATGCCATCCATTTTGTCATGTTGCTGGTTGTTGTGCCATACAATTTGGTCAAAGTACTTCAGCTGCCTTACAAAGTTGTTCTTCAATAGGCATCCTGCTTCAACCCAGCATTTGCAGCATGTCTTCATTCTTTTTTTCTCTTTCCATAATATTCTTAGTATATGCCAGTAACACCACATTTCAAATTTGTTCAACCTCTTTTCTTTTGTAGAAGTGATGGTCCAGACAACAGTATAATAATGTTGATTAGACACATGCCTTGGTAAGTGACCAGCCAATCTTGCAGCATGTCAGTTTCTTCCTTAATTTCCTCCTTAAATCTTCCATCACTGGTGATCATGTGTCCCAGAAGTTTGAATGTTGGTATGTTTCTGATGACTCATACTCATACATGACTTTGAGGCTTATCATTTTATTTTCCCTGTCAATTTCTGTAATGATGGCTTGGAGGTTCTCTTCTTAGCCCACAATAATGGTGGTATCATTGATGTATCTGAGTGAGTTAACATTTCTACCATGTATATTTCATGTAGTCCTTTCTGCATATAGATTGTATAATGTTAGTGACATGACACATTCTTAAGGCATTCTTTGATGTATTGGGACATAGTCACTGCAGCCACTGCTGACTCACACTGCTGCATTTTGGTTCCAGTTTAGATTTATAATTACCTGCATCTCTTTGCACTTCTATTAATGTCATTTAGAACCCAGGTGATTTTATCATGTTGAAGTTGGTTGAATGCTTTTCTGTAGTCTATGAAGCATAGATGTACTGTCTTCTGCCTTTCAATAGTTCATTCTTAGGAAATTTCTTACACATGATGTGGCTTCTCTCATTCCCTTCCTGGTCCTTAAACCATTTTGATTTCTTGCTTGCTGCAACTCTACTTTTTCTTTGATGTGGTTCTGTATGACTGCCAGGATAACTTTTGTTACTTGGCTAATAATGCTGATGGTTCTATAATCTGTGCATTTGATTGCCCTGGGCTTCTTTGGAAGACTGATGAAAATTGATCCATAGAAAGAGACAACATAAGTCAACACGTATGTTGTCTCTTCCTATGGCTTTTCCTAGATGGAGCCGTTAATGGTGGTTTTTGTCTCATATTACAGGATTTGCAGACCACTTGTGCTGTCTGCAATGGTTGGTTTGTCATTTGGTCAGTCTTTGTTGGAATAAAGTTCTGATATGTATTCTTGCCAATAGTTTGTCACCTCTTCAGAGCAGAATAAAATCTTGCCATCCTTACTTTGAATGGATAGACCTGTTAAGTACCATCTTATCTGTTAAGTCTGTAGCCTGCCTGTAAATATCTCTGCTGTTTGACTGTCTCTGATCAGACTCTGATTTCCTAGGAATTTTTCTCAATCCATTTTCCCTAGGCTTTTGCATATTCCATGTTCACAAGCTGTTTAAGCAACCTGTAGGTAGCTTTGTCTTTGCTCTGTCTTCTCTCTTCCATCATGCCAAGAATGTAATTGGTCATCCAGCTCTTCTTTTTGGAATGTTTCTTCTCTGGGAGAACTGCCTTTGCAGCTGTGTACAAAATGCCTTTGAAATGGGTCCAGCAACCTTCAATGTCTGCTTCCACTTTGTTCATTATAACCCTTTCTGTTAGTGCAAAGTCATTTTTAACTTCTGCACTGAATCTCAGCTGCATTTCTGCACTGCACATTTCTGAAAAATAAAGTAGTGTGGGGCTTCCAAAGCTCCTTCTTAATCGTTTAATTTTAAATTGGATTTTGTATATTAATGGTACATGGTTCAAATTAAATTCTGCCACTGGGTAGGTGGTGCAGCATTTTATGGTGTTTTAGAATCTTTTCGTGAGCATCAGATAGTTTTTGTTTTTGGTTTTTGGTGCAGGTCTTCAAAACTTTTGCAAGTGTAAAGTCTTCTTGGGTGTTGCTTGTATTTGTTCACTATCTTCAAATCATTCTTTTCACAAAATTCTATCAGTCTGCTTTCTCTGTCATTTTTAGTGCCAAGACCCCATTTCCCTGCAGTATTTTGGCATTCATGTCTCCCATAATCAACAGCACTTCTTTTCATTTCATTTCTTCCAGAACGTTTTTGCAACCTCATCAGAGTGATCTGTAGCTGGAACATATTCCTTGACAATGCAGATGATGAAAGGCTTTGTTTTGAACTTGGTCAATAGCATTTGATCTGACACTAGCCAGAAATGCTTCCTGCTCTTGGTTAGTGTAAATTGACTCAGAAACCCTACTCCTCTTCTATGAATATGACCACCAGAGAAGATAAATGTATATCCATCCTTGTTCAAGGTGCCACTGTCTGTCTAATGGGTTTTACTGACTCCCATGACTTTGCAATCCAGTTGGTTTGCTTCTTGTACAGGATCATCTAATTTTCCAGATTGAAGTTGTAATACACTTTCCATTTGCCAACTCTCAGAGGACTGTTCCTAGAATTCATGGTGACATCATCAGGCATATGCCTTTCTGGAGAATTTGAACCTATGTCATCCTTGTACTCATCACTGTTATCTATTCCAGTACTCCCTATTGTTTTTTACAATGGCTTATCCTGCAGGAGGGCATAGTTACAGTGGTACAAGTAGAACTTTGAGTCTCCAGATCCATGGTTGACTATGGGTGCTACAAGGTAGGCACCCACACCTTTTCCTGGTGAATGGTCAATGTTGTCTAAAGTGCCTATGATGTACCACATGTGTGTCACACACTTTGGTGCTCTACCTTCAGTGCCAGTGGCAATAATGAATTTTTGGCTCCTGTGCCACTTGCACTGTCACAGTTTCTTGGACTAAGGGAAAGGTGTTCCTTAGTTGGACAAGGCCAGCCCCTCACTATGTTTAGTTTGCCAGCTGAAGTGATGTACCAAGTTGTTGCTGCTGCCATGCAAGCAGCTTCTTGGAGCCAGTAGTGATTATGAAGAGGTCCCATGTGCCTAGCAATTAGCTTCAACTAATGCAGCTGCCAAAACACCCTATCTCCATCAGTATAGCATATACAACCCTAAGTGGTATATAGATGTGTAAGTAAAAGCCATTAATTTGTAGGCCCATATTTTTTATTTATGACAGCAAAAACATTGTGGACACTTTTTTGTCTTTTTTTTATTTTCAAGGAACTGTTATTATATATGTGATCATTTAAAAAATATCTTTCTGCAGACCCTGAATTACCATGGATGCTTATTAATATGTTATGAAAGACATGTATTAAAAGCCAGGTAAGTATCTCACTATTGTTCTGTTAATTGCATATGTAAACACCACTTTGGTAGTATGATTTCATTGCATAACCATTCAGTAGCATATGGATGGATATCTAATATGGAGATTATAATATAGCTCATAGTAAGAAAGGTGTTAAAGCTGGTCATCATATAGAAAAGGACATGTAAAATGTATTTCATTATATAGATGTGTAATATATATTATATAAATATTTGTTTATATATGTATATATGGTTTCCAGGCTGGAGTAAGGTATGTTTATCAATTGACAAACTGGTGCCTCCACTCTTTTGTGGGAGGGTGTGTTTATCACATGATGAACACACAGCTCTTTATCATATAGAAAAGGACATGTAAAATGTGTTTCATTATATAGATGTGTAATATATATTCTAATACAGTAACCAGAATAGTTCTTGGTTCATCTCTAAATGTCTTCTTATTGTTATTTTCAAAATAATGTTGCATACTATTCTAGCCTGGAGCTCTGGAATTTATTCATAGCACATATCCAAAAGTTTTCAGTCTTGCATCCCTGCAAGCCTAAATTAATAAAACCTTACATAATTAATTCATACAAACCTCATAACCACCAAGCAGGTGATGATGAGGTTTGTACCCAGATAGTATGACATTAATGCAGACAAAGATTTATTCATCAATGCTGCAACCAGTATAACTATATGGCCCAGAAGTCATTCCTTTAAAAATGCAGAGGAGAGAATGTGAGAAGTGATAGAGATAAGAATGCTAAGGTGGATAACTGTAATTTCCATGCACAAACACAGGATGAATGGTGACGTCATAAGATTTTTGAAGGTAAGAAAAATAACAGAGGAAGTGACAATTTTTTAAAGGTAGTATGGGAGGCACCAGTGACAGGAAGGAGGAGTAGAGGATGACAAAAGCTAAGACTGAGGGATGTCATAGAGCAAGATATGAGAAAAGTGGGAGTGAGAGAACGAGAATAGGAAGACCAAGTCAAGTGGGGAAAAAGGTGTTGAGCAGCGTACTTGACAGAGATTGGACGAAGGCCAAAGAGAAGAAGAAGTAGAAGAGAAAGAGAAGAAGTATGACATTAGCTGTTGAAAACGGAACCACCGCAGAGATTTTAAACTGCATTTGTGTTTATCAAAGTTGGAGAGGTAAAAGTGTCCAGCCATGTATCATACATGGTGGTTAAAGGTAAACAACATCTGTATGGATACAATGTTTAATGCCTGTCCCATACAGAAAATACAGGGGGAAACGTTCCCTTTAAGTATAGACCCATGGACAATCATTACCAAGTTAGTAGAAGAACAAAAAAAATAGAAAATAAAACATCTCTAAATTCTAAATTGACATAGTGTGGAATTGGTACTTTAAACCCATGGCATGTATAAAGTTCCATTTGTGTTCATTTTGGATCCATTAAACTATAGCTAACAAGGTTTAGGTCAATAAATGTAAAACTTAATTTTTATTTTTTAAATAAGTATTCTGAACTTAAATAAAGTGAAAAAAACCCTGTTTTGACATGCAGTTTAAATGTGCAAGTAATACATGTTCAGATTTGCCCCCCACCCCCTACCACACACACACACATACACACACACACACATGCAAGTAGTGCATTAGGTTTTCCAGACATCTTTTCTTAATGACTTTTGTGAGTATTATGCCATGCAGGTATTTTTTTGAAAAGGGTTTTTTCCCTAGAACTATTTTCAAATACACCAGTGCATAAGAATTACTAGACTGGGGATGACCAGGCGCACACCAGCTACTTTCTATGTATTATGAGTCTGACTTATAACATATAGAACCAAAAGCTTTTTCTGTAGCCAAATAGGTATGTCTCAAAGCATGTGTCAAGAAGTTTATCAAAAAGACTTTTGTTATTTTTTAATAGCATCACCTTATTTGGTTGGGCAACCTCATCTATCTCAGCTAGTATATGATATATTATATTGTATCATTGTATCATATTTTATATTATATTATATTGTGTTATATTATATTATATTGTATTATATTATTTTATATTATATTATATTGTCTTATATTATATTACATTATATTTTATCATATTGTATTATGCTGTGTTATATTGCATTATATTATATTGTATTATATTATATTATATTGCATTATATTATATTATATTGTATTGTATTATATTGTATTGTATTATATTATTTTATTTTTTATTATATTATATTGCATTATATTATATCATTATATTGCATTATATTATATTATATTATATTATATTATATTGCATTATATTATATTATATTATATTATATTATATTATATTGTATTGTATTATATTGTATTGTATTATATTATTTTATTTTTTATTATATTATATTGTATTATATTATATTGTATTATATTATATTGCATTATATTATATTATATTGCATTATATTGTGTTATATTATATTATATTGTATTATATTATATTGTATTATATTATATTATATTGCATTATATTATATTATATTAAATTATATTATATTATATTGTATT
>RDPX01000452.1:423087-436606 GCA_003991215.1 Morbakka virulenta | reverse complement strand
TATGTATATATGTATATATGTATATATGTATATATGTATATATGTATATATGTATATATGTATATATGTAATATATGTATATGTGTATGTATGTGTGTATGTATGTATATATGTATATATGTATATATGTATGAATGTATGTTTGTATATATGTACCTATGTATATATGTATATATGTAATATATGTATATATGTATGTATGTATGTGTGTATGTATGTATATATGTATGTATGTATATATGTATATATGAAATATATGTATATATGTATGTATGTATCTATGTATGTATGTATGTATCTACGTATATACGTATTTATGTATATATGTATACATGCATATATTTATACATGTATATATGTATATATGTATATGTGTAGTGAAGTACTAAATATTCTCAGTTCACGATCGAAGCATAATTGAGTAGGCTAATGTGGTCTTAAAATTTTTTGTCATCTTATTTAGGTCCAGTGTTTATTTTTCTATTAATTACATGTAGCAATTGTTTTGCGTTTTTTTGTGTGCGTGTGAAATTTTATTACCAGAGTTTATTGGGTACTTCAAGAATGCGTTAAATTCAGCAATAAATTCAACCCCCTTAATACTTTTTTGTAATAAAGTCAAATTTCTCGATATTGGCTCATTCAAATTTCTGCTGGAGATCATCCGACTTTGGTAGTGTTTCTGTAATAGTTGTTTGCTTTGGTTCAACGTATATGAAAAATCCTACAAGAAGAATGTATTTAGAAGTAACCGTAGGTGTTTGCGTTTTTATGTTCTTATTTTAACGACTACCTGTTGCTCTTCATTGGCTTTAGTATCCATTTTGTCAAAATGTAATCTCACGTTAAGACTATCATATTGCTCGTAATACTATTGTACTTCAACAAGCTATGTACCCCAGAGTGCCAGTACTCGGTCAGGTACAGAATGTTCTTTCATAATCGGTTATATGCTAAGTTTTTTATGAAATATTTTCTTTTCGAGAAAAAAACCATATAATCTAACCTAGGATAGAGACCTCTGATTCTTCCCATATCAGGTTAAATGTTGCGTCCTAAGCAACCAGCATGTATTGCTTTGGGACATAAAACCGAGATAGCTTCGATTCCTTTCCTCGTGTATGGAGCATAATCTGGCATCGAGCATTGTCATTAAAAACATAACGTAACTATAGACAGTTCATAACTAATTGTGCAATGTTTGTATTATTGTCGCTATCAAGAAATAAGACCTTAACCAAAAATAAAATTTTCACGTCCACGCACAATCAAACTATGCAGTTCCAAACATAACATTCCCTTACATCAGTAGTTTCTCCATTCCTTTTTCTACTTTTAAACTATAACGAAAGGCTCAAAGGCGAGAAAACGTGTTTGTAGAAATGAATTTACCTTTCGTTAGACGTCATATCAGTCGTAAAATAAAGTAACAAATTTCCTTTCACAATTCTTCGTCAGCACTTCTTTTCTTCATCTTAACTCTAATCTTTACTTCATCACTACTACAAAATTTCCCCCTGTTTATACGTAAAATATTCAAGAGTCTTCAACCAAAGAAATAAAATAAAATGACAATAAAAACAAAAGAAATTGCTGAAGTCTCAAATAATATATGCTTTGTCACGAGGATTGTACACATTATTTATGATCTAATATTTCACGTTCTTTTCGTGCAATCTTTGGCGTTCTAATACATTCGATGATCTTCTCGACATAAACTTGCTTATCGTAGATTCACAAGGCGGTCAATATCAGTGTATTTCATAAGGAGATAAGTTGAGCTCTTTTTTCTAACTTACCCAGACAAAGAAATATTTGCTGATACACAAGCTTAAGCAAGTGTGTAGCAATAATCCGGTTACTTGTTAACGACATTGATAACTCATAATTCTCTCAGTCATTCAGTCTTTACGAAGAGTGTCGAAAAGTGTTTATTGTTTCTTCGTACGAAAATGCTGCAACAGTTGACTTATTTCAATTGCGCAGGTTTAAATAAATCACATAAGTTTAGGTATGTCACACCGAAGCCATGTGAATTCATTGCAATGTTTTTGCAATAACTTTTAAAATGTATTAGGCATATTTGTACTTCATATATGAATTTACTTTACATCATGCGTGAATGAGAAGGGAATGTTCGTATTCTTACTTACACTGATGCAAATCTGTATATGTTAGCAAGAAATTTAATATTTGCGTTGATACAATAGAATACAAATAAAGGTAGCTGTCGGAGGAACACATAATGTTAACTGCAATCTGTACGTATCGTAATAACTTCTATAATGATTATTATCATAATTTAAGTGGCTTTTTCGTTCTATAGGTATTTAATGTCAATGAGAATCCCGAGTCCAAGGAAGAGCCTGTGACGGGAATTATGTTGCAGAGGTTTCCTGGAAATGAAAGAAAATATTTTATTATGATAACAACACTAAGGTAATTTAAGCCGTATTCTAATGGATTTTGAAACAGTTCTTACTGGGCAACCACCAACCTATGTAGGTCTACATATTCCTCTATCCATACCTTCATCTAACCATCCATACATATGTGCATTCATCTACCCACACATTCCTGACCCCAGCATCCTTCAATTCATGCTTACACCAAACTGCCCATCTGTCCAGCCTTTAGAGTATCTTTTTGTCATGTGTCTAGTCAGTTGTGTGGTCCACTACCACCCACTCTAGTCTGTAACAAATAGGTAATTTCGTGTGTGTATGCCTTCATGCGTCCACCTAGATGCGCTCCCTCCCATCTATTGTCTTGCTAATTCAGTTTGATTTTTTTAATTGTTTATCAAAGCACGTTTACACGAGGTCTTATTCGATATATCAGGTCCATCGGGGGTTGTATATCGTTAGGTCTACTAATGAAAACAGATTTTTATAGTCAATCTACTTGTTTATTTCCAGTCGACTGTATCAGTGTATTGGAGAGATCGGTACAGAGCCGCCAATGGTTGGACCAATCTTTAGTGGTTCAGAGGCAGCTGCTGGTATGTTTTTTTCGTATTGTCTCTCTTGAAGTTGAAAAATGGGATATATTAAGATATACTTTGGAGTTTAAACGTTGTTTCCTAATTTGTTCGTCCGTGATTTGAATTTGGTGAAGATTTCCTCCGTCCGGTTGGTGTTATGAAACACCATACCGAAACTTTAGTTAAAGAGTAGAGTTCTTCCAACCGGATTTAAGCAGGTGTCAAGATACCAAGACACTGCTTCGAATATAATTCGATGAAAATTATAGTTTCTACTTGTTTTTCAAAACAAGTGAAAAGTGTGTTTATTCCAACTGGATTCGAACCGGTGCCTAGGCGCCACAACAGTGATTTGAATGTAGTTCGAATGAAATTGTAGTTTCTACTTGTTTTTCATAACAGGTGAAAAGTGTGTGTTTATTCCAACTAGATTTGAACCGGTGCCCAGGCGCCACAACAGTTATATGAATGTAGTTCGAATGAAATTATAGTTTCTGCTTGTTTTTCAAAACAAGTGAAAAGTGTGTGTTTCTTCCAGTTGGATTCGAACCGGTGCTTAGGCGCCAAGGCCCTGCTTCATATGAAGTTCTGTGGAAATTGTAGTTTCTATTTGTTTTTCCTCAAAATCCCATATGTATTAGTTGAATATTATTTTCACAATTCTCCTTGGCGTCCCTTGTTCGTGCAAATAAGATATTGTGGACCTGAATGGGAACTCTAAAGTGTTCGATTTGTTAGAAACGTAGCTTAACATGGACAGACGTGATCGAAATGACAAGCGATTGGGACATGGTGAGCCAGTGACACAAGCGTATAAAAGCTTAGATGGAAAAATGGTCTGGTAAGGAACTTGGCACTAACGACTTAGTTTAGGAGTAAATGATCGTGTGGGCACTGCATTGAATTAAGTTCTGTATAAATTATAATTTTAACTATCTTTTCATTGTAATCCTAAATATTCACTTTCAGTATTATAAAATCCCGTGTGATCTCCTTAGTCGAAGGACTACTCCATTATTATTTGTTGTTGCTATTAACTGAATCCACGTACGAAACCATTAGGATTCAGATATTCACAAACCCCTATTTAAGGGCTTCTCCCTATGCGAATCTTTGTATTGATTATTAAAACATTTTGATATCACTTTTATTAATTGGTCTGTATACAACCCCTTACGATGTATAACAGTACTCATCATATTCAATTAAAGATGACGAAATTTGTGAAAAATATATTGAGAAGTAAATACCTGAAACCTTAAAAGTTTACCATGATTTGACGAGGACGACGTTTTGAAATTAAATGTCAAATATTTTGCTGAGCACGTGTGTGTGTGTGTGTGTGTGTGTGTGTGTGTGTGTGTGTGTGTGTGTGTGTATGTGTGTGTAAGCTGCTGGAGGCAAAAAATTCTCCAAATCGACGACGAACCAGATTCGAAATCACATGAACGACGAGATCGATTTCTTTCATGGCACGGAAGAACAGCTTGAAATGAAGGCTACTCGTTACCAACTAGTCAGGATAACCTAGCTAATCAGCATCCAGGTTTCACCACGTGGAGGTTGCCTTCTTGGACGCCCCGCTGAGCACGTAATTAAGAACAGTGATGAGCGCCGAAGGGGGAAGTGTGTTACTCCAGAAATGGGATATGACACACCGCATAGTATTTGGGTGCAAACTATGATTTTTTTCTAAAACATTGTCGCTGGGTTTATATTTTTCTGTTGAAACACTTTAGTCTTTTAACATAGTGACAGTCGGATAAATTGGCCAGAACGACTAGTTATCACCATTAAATCTGGCATCGATTTGCAAGGGCTTAAACCGAATAGAGTGAATAACAGTAGTCTTTCAGTTATAGTAGCATACTACGACAGTAGTCTTAAGTGAATGACCTTATTATTTTTGTGACATTTGTTTCTATTGGGCCTTGTCGTAATTTCTATTGTAAACATACCTTGCTTCTGTTTACAGTGAGATACCTTGAACTGCCAGGACAAGCAACTTTTAGTGACTTGAAGGTTTTTTTACCAAGGCCCAAAGGGCTCCCAAAGTACTTCGGATGGGTAACAGGTATAATTGCAATATATTTAATACATATTTTATATTGTAGCGTATATTTTATCTTCCGACTGAACTCATAGCAATTAGGGATTTAACACCTTGAAGGAGAATAACAGAATCTTTCAAATTCATGGACGGTGCCTACCCTAAGATTTTCAACGGTACGTCGGAATCCAAGTCCATTCGCTGTGTGTGCCACAATGCGCATGGATAACACAACGATTAGGGTCACCATACCCTAAGAAACCCTGAGAGTACTGTCATTGCCATGCCGTATTACTACCCGTTCTAACTTAAATAACATTTCAGCCCGGGAGTGACTAATTGTACCTGTCCTCATCGAAAAAATGTAGCAAGAATTTCTTATCCCAATTATGGCCAGTGATCCGTGGATCAACAAACATTCAAATCACTCGCATGCTTAAAGCAATACACACCATACAACATATCTTTAAAAGATTATGGTTACAATTGCTGCTCATATTAAAGTGAAATATTAATAAAAAAAACAACTTAAATAAAAAAGATTTAAACGGATTTACTCATTTATGCTGACAGTAATAGTAATAGTAATAGTAATAGTAATAGTAATAGTAATAGTAATAGTAATAGTAATAGTAATAGCAATAGCAATATCAGTAGTAACAGTAATAGTAATAGTAATAATAACAGTAAAAGTAATAGTAATAGTAATAATAATAGTAATAGTAATAGTAATAGTAATAGCAATAGCAATATCAGTAGTAACAGTAATAGTAATAGTAATAATAACAGTAAAAGTAATAGTAATAGTAATAATAACAGTAAAAGTAATAGTAATAGTAATAGTAATAGTAATAGTAATAGTAATAGTAATAGTAATAGTAATAGTAATAGTAATAGTAATAGTAATAGTAATAGTAATAGTAATAGTAATAGTAATAGTAATAGTAATAGTAATAGTAATAGTAATAGTAATAGTAATAGTAATAGTAATAGTAATAGTAATAGTAATAGTAATAGTAATAGTAATAGTAATAGTAATAGTAATAGTAATAGTAATAGTAATAGTAATAGTAATAGTAATAGTAATAGTAATAGTAATAGTAATAGTAATAGTAATAGTAATAGTAATAGTAATAGTAATAGTAATAGTAATAGTAATAGTAATAGTAATAGTAATAGTAATAGTAATAGTAATAGTAATAGTAATAGTAATAGTAATAGTAATAGTAATAGTAATAGTAATAGTAATAGTAATAGTAATAGTAATAGTAATAGTAATAGTAATAGTAATAGTAATAGTAATAGTAATAGTAATAGTAATAGTAATAGTAATAGTAATAGTAATAGTAATAGTAATAGTAATAGTAATAGTAATAGTAATAGTAATAGTAATAGTAATAGTAATAGTAATAGTAATAGTAATAGTAATAGTAATAGTAATAGTAATAGTAATAGTAATAGTAATAGTAATAGTAATAGTAATAGTAATAGTAATAGTAATAGTAATAGTAATAGTAATAGTAATAGTAATAGTAATAGTAATAGTAATAGTAATAGTAATAGTAATAGTAATAGTAATAGTAATAGTAATAGTAATAGTAATAGTAATAGTAATAGTAATAGTAATAGTAATAGTAATAGTAATAGTAATAGTAATAGTAATAGTAATAGTAATAGTAATAGTAATAGTAATAGTAATAGTAATAGTAATAGTAATAGTAATAGTAATAGTAATAGTAATAGTAATAGTAATAGTAATAGTAATAGTAATAGTAATAGTAATAGTAATAGTAATAGTAATAGTAATAGTAATAGTAATAGTAATAGTAATAGTAATAGTAATAGTAATAGTAATAGTAATAGTAATAGTAATAGTAATAGTAATAGTAATAGTAATAGTAATAGTAATAGTAATAGTAATAGTAATAGTAATAGTAATAGTAATAGTAATAGTAATAGTAATAGTAATAGTAATAGTAATAGTAATAGTAATAGTAATAGTAATAGTAATAGTAATAGTAATAGTAATAGTAATAGTAATAGTAATAGTAATAGTAATAGTAATAGTAATAGTAATAGTAATAGTAATAGTAATAGTAATAGTAATAGTAATAGTAATAGTAATAGTAATAGTAATAGTAATAGTAATAGTAATAGTAATAGTAATAGTAATAGTAATAGTAATAGTAATAGTAATAGTAATAGTAATAGTAATAGTAATAGTAATAGTAATAGTAATAGTAATAGTAATAGTAATAGTAATAGTAATAGTAATAGTAATAGTAATAGTAATAGTAATAGTAATAGTAATAGTAATAGTAATAGTAATAGTAATAGTAATAGTAATAGTAATAGTAATAGTAATAGTAATAGTAATAGTAATAGTAATAGTAATAGTAATAGTAATAGTAATAGTAATAGTAATAGTAATAGTAATAGTAATAGTAATAGTAATAGTAATAGTAATAGTAATAGTAATAGTAATAGTAATAGTAATAGTAATAGTAATAGTAATAGTAATAGTAATAGTAATAGTAATAGTAATAGTAATAGTAATAGTAATAGTAATAGTAATAGTAATAGTAATAGTAATAGTAATAGTAATAGTAATAGTAATAGTAATAGTAATAGTAATAGTAATAGTAATAGTAATAGTAATAGTAATAGTAATAGTAATAGTAATAGTAATAGTAATAGTAATAGTAATAGTAATAGTAATAGTAATAGTAATAGTAATAGTAATAGTAATAGTAATAGTAATAGTAATAGTAATAGTAATAGTAATAGTAATAGTAATAGTAATAGTAATAGTAATAGTAATAGTAATAGTAATAGTAATAGTAATAGTAATAGTAATAGTAATAGTAATAGTAATAGTAATAGTAATAGTAATAGTAATAGTAATAGTAATAGTAATAGTAATAGTAATAGTAATAGTAATAGTAATAGTAATAGTAATAGTAATAGTAATAGTAATAGTAATAGTAATAGTAATAGTAATAGTAATAGTAATAGTAATAGTAATAGTAATAGTAATAGTAATAGTAATAGTAATAGTAATAGTAATAGTAATAGTAATAGTAATAGTAATAGTAATAGTAATAGTAATAGTAATAGTAATAGTAATAGTAATAGTAATAGTAATAGTAATAGTAATAGTAATAGTAATAGTAATAGTAATAGTAATAGTAATAGTAATAGTAATAGTAATAGTAATAGTAATAGTAATAGTAATAGTAATAGTAATAGTAATAGTAATAGTAATAGTAATAGTAATAGTAATAGTAATAGTAATAGTAATAGTAATAGTAATAGTAATAGTAATAGTAATAGTAATAGTAATAGTAATAGTAATAGTAATAGTAATAGTAATAGTAATAGTAATAGTAATAGTAATAGTAATAGTAATAGTAATAGTAATAGTAATAGTAATAGTAATAGTAATAGTAATAGTAATAGTAATAGTAATAGTAATAGTAATAGTAATAGTAATAGTAATAGTAATAGTAATAGTAATAGTAATAGTAATAGTAATAGTAATAGTAATAGTAATAGTAATAGTAATAGTAATAGTAATAGTAATAGTAATAGTAATAGTAATAGTAATAGTAATAGTAATAGTAATAGTAATAGTAATAGTAATAGTAATAGTAATAGTAATAGTAATAGTAATAGTAATAGTAATAGTAATAGTAATAGTAATAGTAATAGTAATAGTAATAGTAATAGTAATAGTAATAGTAATAGTAATAGTAATAGTAATAGTAATAGTAATAGTAATAGTAATAGTAATAGTAATAGTAATAGTAATAGTAATAGTAATAGTAATAGTAATAGTAATAGTAATAGTAATAGTAATAGTAATAGTAATAGTAATAGTAATAGTAATAGTAATAGTAATAGTAATAGTAATAGTAATAGTAATAGTAATAGTAATAGTAATAGTAATAGTAATAGTAATAGTAATAGTAATAGTAATAGTAATAGTAATAGTAATAGTAATAGTAATAGTAATAGTAATAGTAATAGTAATAGTAATAGTAATAGTAATAGTAATAGTAATAGTAATAGTAATAGTAATAGTAATAGTAATAGTAATAGTAATAGTAATAGTAATAGTAATAGTAATAGTAATAGTAATAGTAATAGTAATAGTAATAGTAATAGTAATAGTAATAGTAATAGTAATAGTAATAGTAATAGTAATAGTAATAGTAATAGTAATAGTAATAGTAATAGTAATAGTAATAGTAATAGTAATAGTAATAGTAATAGTAATAGTAATAGTAATAGTAATAGTAATAGTAATAGTAATAGTAATAGTAATAGTAATAGTAATAGTAATAGTAATAGTAATAGTAATAGTAATAGTAATAGTAATAGTAATAGTAATAGTAATAGTAATAGTAATAGTAATAGTAATAGTAATAGTAATAGTAATAGTAATAGTAATAGTAATAGTAATAGTAATAGTAATAGTAATAGTAATAGTAATAGTAATAGTAATAGTAATAGTAATAGTAATAGTAATAGTAATAGTAATAGTAATAGTAATAGTAATAGTAATAGTAATAGTAATAGTAATAGTAATAGTAATAGTAATAGTAATAGTAATAGTAATAGTAATAGTAATAGTAATAGTAATAGTAATAGTAATAGTAATAGTAATAGTAATAGTAATAGTAATAGTAATAGTAATAGTAATAGTAATAGTAATAGTAATAGTAATAGTAATAGTAATAGTAATAGTAATAGTAATAGTAATAGTAATAGTAATAGTAATAGTAATAGTAATAGTAATAGTAATAGTAATAGTAATAGTAATAGTAATAGTAATAGTAATAGTAATAGTAATAGTAATAGTAATAGTAATAGTAATAGTAATAGTAATAGTAATAGTAATAGTAATAGTAATAGTAATAGTAATAGTAATAGTAATAGTAATAGTAATAGTAATAGTAATAGTAATAGTAATAGTAATAGTAATAGTAATAGTAATAGTAATAGTAATAGTAATAGTAATAGTAATAGTAATAGTAATAGTAATAGTAATAGTAATAGTAATAGTAATAGTAATAGTAATAGTAATAGTAATAGTAATAGTAATAGTAATAGTAATAGTAATAGTAATAGTAATAGTAATAGTAATAGTAATAGTAATAGTAATAGTAATAGTAATAGTAATAGTAATAGTAATAGTAATAGTAATAGTAATAGTAATAGTAATAGTAATAGTAATAGTAATAGTAATAGTAATAGTAATAGTAATAGTAATAGTAATAGTAATAGTAATAGTAATAGTAATAGTAATAGTAATAGTAATAGTAATAGTAATAGTAANTTTATGGATGACTTGAAACCTTTTTGCAAAAAGTGATCAGCAGCGAGGATTACAAATTATCGTTAAGGAGTTCAGTTATGACATTTGCATGGACTTCGGCCTCGATAAGTGCGCAAAAGCTACATTCTCATGAGGAAGACTAACGAAACCCCCATCTTGATCCAGACACGACCATTAGAGAACTTGAAATGTAGAAATATTTAGGAGTTAATGAAGGCGACGGGATTAACTATGCTGGAATGAAGGAGAAAATTTGTAAGGAACACTACCGAAGAATTAGGTTAGTGCTTAAAACCGAGCTTAACTCAAAAAACAGAATTGAGGCAATAAACACCCTTGCTGTACCAGTTGTACAATACAGCTACAACATAATGAGCTGGAACCCTCCTGACATTAAACGTATGGACTGTAAAACTAGAAAACTGTTCACGTCAAATGGTATGCTCCACCCCACAGCAGATGTTGATCGTCTCTATTTGCCTAGAAGTGAAGGGGGACGTGGACTCATAAACCTGAAATGACTTATAAAACCACTATAATTGGAACGAAACAATATCTTGAATCAAAAGATGATTGGATGTTAAAACTAGTAAGCAGGCATGAAAGGAGTAAAAAAGTGCATTCTGTTTACAAAGAATCCCAGAAATTTGAAAACGAATCAGGTGTAGAAATAACCAAAGAAGATGAAAATGGACGTAAAGCCACTGTGACTGCAGAAAACGTTTAAATGAATGCTAAAAGAAAGCACAGAAACAGCTTGCCGATCGTTGGAGCCAGAAAGGTAAGCTCTGCATGGACAGTATGCTTTCCGAATCGAAAACGCAGATGCAGATCAAGATGCAACCCATCAGTGGCTGGGGAGTGAGAGGACTTAAAGGAGAGACGAAAGGCTTCATCTCTTCTACACGGAATCAAACCTTATTTACACGAAATTACCAAGGAAATATACTGAAGGATGGAGCTGAACCTAAATGCCTGTTCTGTGACCAGCACACGGAAACAATAGATCACCTTTTGTCTGGATGTCCGGTACTTACTCCGAATGAGTATGTCAAACGCCACGACCGTGTTGGGCAGTGTCTTCATTTGCGTATATGCAAACATTTTGGTATTGAAACCAACCTCAGCTGGTATAAGCACCAACACTACCAGTCACGAAAGGAGAAAAGGCCACTATTCGGTGGGACTTTCGATCAAGAGTGATAAGAAGAAGACGACCTGGTCTTCCACCTTTGAGATGGATCGATCAAATTCGCAAAGAAACTGGGCTCCCAACTGAGACTGTTGAGAGAAAAACAATGGACAGGCAACATAGGCGTAGGAGGAACACAGAGAAATCAAGGGACAAACCTGCCTGAGCTTTTAAGTCAGTCAGTAAGTCAGTTCAGCCATCTAAGTTCGAATTGTGGAGGACCATAGCTGAAACATGTATGGTTCCTTCAGCTGCAGCTTTTGTTGATTGCATTCAAAGGTGCTTCCTATTTCATGTTTTTGTTGTTTGGCTTCACAGCTTCTAATATCATTCTTAAGAAACATTAACAACATATAAACTTTGATAACCTCAGGTACCAAATCAAAAAGATTTCTTTAGAAATAAAGTTTCAAAGATATTGATTTTTATTAGATGAGATTAACAAACAGGAAAACTGGAAATGGAACCAGTTAGGTTCTTAAGTTGTAAACTAAAGTGCCTCGATGAGTTTATTAACCAGTTACAAAATTGAACGAAAAGTGGCCGCTTGAAAAACCATAATGTTGAATTTTTTTAGTCTTAATAAGTAGAAGTCATCATTTATTTGTTATGAAGAGTAAGTATCTTTTTAGTAGATAAAGATGTTGTTCCTTTACATGTTACTTGTTTTAGTAGTATGTTTTTTGTTTTCGCAACAATACTTTTAATCATTTTTTCATAAATATTGAAATAACGAATCCTTTTTCTTTTCTGTAGCACATTTGAAGCAATCTGCACATTGAACGATGAAATAACGTTAAAGGATGCCATTCCAACACGGGTATGCTTTGTTACAGACGATCATTGTTTTACTAAGACGTCTTTTTTTATCTTGAAAATTTGTTGTTTTTTATTCATTTGTTTATTTGCTTGTTTATTTATTTGTTTCGCTGCTTATTTTTTGTATTTTTGTTTATTTGTTTATCTATTTGCTTATTTATCGTTGTTTTTTTACCTTATTTGTTTGTCTGTTTATTTATTGGATTTATCTTAGTTTGTTTTTCTATTTTTTATTTTTTGTTGGTGTGTGTATTTGCTTGTTTTTTAATTGTTTGCTTATCTATTTATTTGTTTTTTATTTTATTGTTTGTTTATTTATTATTTTTTGAAAAGTTGTTATGGCATTTTCTTTATTAGTGTATCACCATAGAAATCAAAAACAGCAAAAAACCACCGACATAGTATACAGGATGATGTAATATTTTATTTTTTTTAGTATCATTAACGGCGTTACGATAGGTCTTTCAGATATAATGCATTAAAACCTTTTATTGCTAGTTACAATAACAGTAAACTACTATAGATGTAAGAGTTTTATCATGTCATAAGTCGTAAGCTTTTTCTGAGCTACGTTTCGAGAGATACTTCTCCCATCGTCAGGCTACTGAAATGATTAGATACGGCTATTTTATACTTTGATAGTGCAGACGTGCGTGTAGACAGGGCTTGAGTTGTTTCGGGAAGTGGCGCCATACCTATGTTGTGCTTGTTGTGTTTCTTTCTTCAGTGCTGGAAGCCATATTACTGGAAGGGTGTAGGATATTCTGTTGATGTGATTGCTGCATTGCAAGGAATGGATTGTTTCTTTTATTTTTCTTGTTGTTGTGTTGATTTCTTTGTCTAAAATTCTTTTATTTTCCCAGTCAAAGGTATGAGCCTGTGTCCAGCAGTGTTCGGCTATTTCATGATTCTTGGTGTCACCTTTCTGAACAGCTCTCTTGTGTTCTTTTTCGCTTTGACCCAAGGAACGCTTTGATTCACCTATGTAGGAGGCAGGACAGTCCTTACATTGTAGTTTGTAGACTATGTTGTTCCTTTCATCAAGTGGAACTGGGTCTTTTGGTTTTGAGAGGATCTTCCTTAAGGTGGATGTAGTGAAGAAGGAGCATTGAATGTTGTGTTGTCGGAGGGCTC
>RDPX01000452.1:304591-331457 GCA_003991215.1 Morbakka virulenta | reverse complement strand
TGCGAAAATTTAGCTGATTCTTTCACTACAGAGTGTAATCTTTTAGAGTTTTCGTGTACTCTAACTAATCGAAGCATCCAATCATTGCTTAGATCTAGATACTGCAAGAGACCAACTGTCGATGTTTTATACGATAATTCCAACTGAATCATCCCCCTACCTCCTTTAATTCTGGGGACGTACAGGCGGTCTACGTCTGACTTCGGGTGATACATTCTATTGGATGGCAATTGTTTTCTAATTTTGGTGTCAATATTTTTTAGTTCACTTACGTTCCAATCTATCACATTAAAACTATAAGTAACAGCAGGCATCGCAAGACTGTTGAAACGGATGCATTCTTTTCGTATTTTCTCCGTCATTTTTTAGTGTTGTACACCATCGCCTTCATTTACTTCTAGGTATTTATAAGTTCCTTCTTGATCTAATTGTTTTATTACGGTTTCATCATCTAACTCTATATTTTCAGACGTAATTAGTTTTCCTCGCTTAAAAGTTGCCTTGGCACACTTATCTAGACCAAACTTAATACCTATGTCATCACTAAACGCTTTTGCGGTTTTCAACAACCCTTCCAGTTTACCATCATTATGAGCGTAAAGTTTTAAGTCATCCATATAAAAAAGATAATTGATCCTCTTGTCCATGATCTTATATCCATATCCTGTATTATTAAAAAGTTGCGAGAATGGGATAAGGGCTATATAAAATAAAAGTGGGGAAAGGTGACTAACTTGGAATTCGGATATCGCATACCGTTTGAAATAAGAGTACCATTCGGGTGACTCAGATTAAGATTTGTTTCCCATAATGGCATTCTGGTTCGAAGAAAATTTATTAACACACCAGAGATTTTACACATTTCTAAAGACTTTAAGATCCAAGAATGCGGGACCTTTTTATAACCGATTTCCATTTATGAGACTTTTTAATGCGATTTGGACTTCTTCAGTAGTAATGTTTTCCCATTCGTGTTTGGGGATATCCCAAGTGCTATTTTCAAGGTCACGTACCCATTCTGCGTTTTCATTAAATTGTTTCTCTTTTCCCCAAATGTTGTTCCAAAATTCCTTTACCTGTGCGTCAGATGGTATGTCTTCTACAGAGATCGATTCTTTTTCCAATTTCACGGTAAAACTTTTTCGGGTTAGTCTCGAAAATTTTATTCTGCTTAAAGAATTTTTGTCGTTTATCGAGTCTACGTAACCTTTGTGCCTTGACCTGGAGCTTTTGTTTTAGCTCTTCTTTAGTCGTTGGTATTTGTTCTTTGGAAAGTACATTATATTTTCTGATTACTTTTCTAGCTTTCCCCGATTTTTTCCCATAATCTTTTTGCAGTTCTTCTAGTATAGAAATTTCCCTTCTAAAACTTTCTATTTCTTTCTCTATTTTCACTTGCCACTTTGGTTTACTATGTTTCTTATTCGTTGTCTTTTTTCTTGACTTAATACCACATTTTGCTTGAAGAACTCTTCCAGTTGCATAAATTAATTTGTTTAGTTCACTTAAATCTCGATTTATATCATGACAGAGTTGTTCTAATCCTCATTGCCTACATTTAATATAATTTTTAATTTATGGTGTCTGATTTTTAACAACGCCTCTCTTTCACTCATTTCAGTATGTTTGACTATCGACAGTTCTTGAATGCCATCCGTTTTCATACCAAGCAGCTCCTCTTCGTCAAGGACAAGCTCGGTCTGCACTACCTCATCGACATTATTTTCAACTCTTACATCAGCATTATTCGACATTAAAAGTTCTTGTTTATCTAAATTTCCTTCAACTTTATCATTTTCCACCTGTAATTCTCTACTATCATTTTTTACCCTGTCTTTAATTATTGAGATTTATATATGGGTCAATTTTTTGCTATCTTCTAACATTAGCTAGCTTGTTTGGGTCAAGCATTTCCATTTTTTCACTATTACTATTTCTCAAACGCCACATAGTATATGTATCATCAGTATTATTCGTTTCTCCTTTTTCTTCTTCTTTTTCTTCTTCTTCTTCTTCTTCTTCTTCTTCTTATTATTATTATTATTATTATTATTATTATTATTATTATTATTTAAAAAATGCTTTACAACGTTTGTGTACTTAAGTCCCTTGAATATGCCGGGATCAACCTATGAACCTGGGGCTAAGTTGTAGATAGAGTTCTTAGTAAATGTGCAGTTCCAAGAAGCACCGTTTTCTGCAGTACTTCGATTCTAATATTACCAGGTATTTGTTCAACATATCGATTTATTCCTTTTCTAATAAGTCCAAGAGCTCCAGTTTTAGTGCTCCACATTTTGCTGATTTCTATTTCGAGATCTTTGTGTTTTGCAATCTTCTCGATCTTCTTTGTCGCAACATTTCTTTCTGATGGTACAGCCATATCAATTAAAGTACAAAAACTCTTTGATTTATCCTTGATTACAATATCCGGCCTGTTTGCTTTGATTTCTTTGTCTGTGTTAATAGGCATATCCCATAATACTGTAACATCATTTCCTTCAACAACTTTGGTTGGTTTATGTTCATACCATTTGTTACTGACTTGAATCTGGTAATATTTACAAATCTTCCCGTGCATATACACCAGTGCCTTATCATGTCTTTCTAAATATTCCTTTTTGGCTAGAACAGGACAGCCAGATATAATGTGCTCCACACTTTCATCAAATTCATGGCATAATCTACATTTCGGGTCAGTTCCATTTTTAATAATGTTGTGCTGATAGTATCGTGTTGCTAAACTTTGATCTTGTGCAGCTATCACCAGACCTTCTGTCTCCGCTTTCAATCCTGAGCTTTGTAACCATTTATGTGTCAATTCTTTGTCAACATCTGCTCTGTCAATTCTCTCTGGGTACTGTCCATGTAGCGGTTTCTCTTCCCATCTCTCTTTCATGTGGATCATGATCTATTTCTTTATTGTTTCTTTTAGAAATTTCACTTTCTTTGTAATTGGCATGGCTTTTTCATTTTCAGTACTCTCCATTTGCAATCCTATTTCCTTTTCAAATTTATTAGCCTCCTTTTGGATCGAATATAACTTCTTGTCGCTTTCATGTTTGTATACTTGTTTCAACAGCTTATCTTTTGTTTCTTTCAAATACATTTCTAAACCGACAGTGCTTGTTTTGTAAGCACATTCCAATTGAATCAACCCTCTGCCTCCTTCCTTTCTTGGCAGATATATCCTTTCTACATCTGCTTTAGGATGATTCATTCTATGCACTGTCATTATCTTTCTCGTCTTGGCATCCATTTTTCTGATGTCTTTCATTTGCCAGTTAATTACATTGAAACTGTACGTTGCTACTGGAATTGCCAAAGTGTTAATGGCAGTGATTTTATTAGATGAATTCAGCTCACTTTTCAGGATCATCTTAATTCTTCGATAGTATTCTTTTCTGACCTTTTCTTTCATTGTTGCATGTTTGATACCATTGCCTTCCTCTATGCCTAAATATTTATATGTGCCTTCTTGATCGAGTTCTTGAATTATCGTTGTATCATCTAGCTTTACGCTTGAAGTATTTGTCAGTATTCCCCTTTTAAAGGATGCTTTGGCACATTTTTCCAGTCCAAATTGCATTTTAATGTCGTCACTGAATATCTTTACTATGTTCAAAAGTCCTTCTAACTGATTTTCATTCTTGGAGTATAGTTTCAGATCATCCATGTAGAACAGGTGATTTAATCGCCTCTTGTTATTTTCGTATCCAAATTCTGTGTGGTTTAATAGATTGCTGAGAGGTGCAAGAGATAAGCAGAATAGGAGGGGAGATAATGAGTCTCCTTGAAATATTCCATTTTTAATTTTAATAGGATTTGTAGTTATGCAACCAGAGGAGAAATTAAGTATCATTGTTGTTTGCCATGTATTCATGCTGTGTTTCATATATTTGATTAGATCTGGTGAAACTTTATAGATTTGCATTACTTTAATAATCCAACTATGAGGAACACTGTCAAAAGCTTTTCTGTAGTCTATCCAGGCAGTACTGAGATTCTTTCTCTTAGTTTTACAATCTTCAAGAATCATCCTGTTTATAAGAAGTTGGTCTTTGCAACCATACGAACCCCTTCTACATCCTTTCTGTTCAACTGGTAGTAAATTGTTTTCTTCTAAGTGGTTGTAAGTTCTCTCTCCGATAATCGATGTTAATATTTTGTATGTGGTTGGTAAGCATGTGATTGGTCTATAGTTTTTGGGATTTTTTGTTTCTTGTGTTTTAGGCAATAAGTATGTTATTCCTTGTGTTAACCATGTCGGGCTTTTTTCGGGCTCTCTTACTATTTCATTATAACACCTTGCTAGGTCTTCGTGTAGGGATTCGCAATTCTTCAACCAAAAATTGGCTATTTTGTCTTCGCCAGGGGATTTCCAGTTACTTGACTTTCGAAGAGCTGCTGTAACTTCATCCCTAGTTATCTCTTTCCATTGTTGTTCTGGTGAATTTTTATGCATTTCTTCTTGTGTTCTTATCCATTCAGCAACCTCATTATGATGTTTATCATCTTCTAAAATGGTTTTCCAAAACGTTTCAATCTCGTTTAAAGTTGGTGGCTCATCAACTTTCATTTGTTTTTTCCCTAGTTCTCGGTAAAATACTTTGGGATTAGATTTAAACATTCTATTTTGTCGATACTGTTTATTCCTTTTCTCGAATCTTCTTATTCTTTGAGCCTTTGCCTGTATCTTCTGCTTTAACTTTTCTTTCTCAGCAGCAATGTCTTCCTCTTTCTTAATAGTGTATCTTCTCATGATTTTTCTTCTTTTTCTCTCACTAATTCCATTATCTTTCGTTAACTCTGTGAGAATCGATAAATCGCCTCTCATTCTAGTAATTTCTTTTTCAATCCTCTCTTTCCACGCAGGTTTTTTTCTCTTTAACTTTCTTTGTTTTTTAAATCTGACACCTTTGTTTTCAGTTATAACTGTAGCAGTTGCGTACATCAGTTCATTTATTTCTGTTACATCTAATGGCTCGTGACGTTGTTTCTTTATTATTAACAGAGCATTATTTGATACCTTTATCAATTCTTTAGCCTTGCGGTCTTTGGTGATGTTTGGTAGCATAACTCTATTTCTTTTTTCTACGAATTTTATTTCCTCCCATTTATCTAATATTTGTTGTTTCATGTCTAATGTTTTTCTCACTTCTTCGTTTTGTTCTGAATGAGTCAAATGCGTAACATTTCCTTTATTATTATGTGTTATCTTGTCATCTTCTCTTGCTATATTATTTGTACTTCGATTGATTTCGTTTTCTGCCGTGTCTGTTTTTTGCTGGTTTCCCCTAATGTCTGTTTTTATTCTTTCTAATTCAGTTTCCGTTAATCTTTTATTTTTTACTATGTCTCTCCTTACATTTGCTAGTTTGTTTGCATCTATATTAGTTCTGTTGTCAAAATTCATCCTTCTCCATATCTGGTAGGTATGGGTTGTGCTATTCTCATTAGATGGTTGCTCAAGTGCCTGGTAATAAGCTTTCATGACTTGTTTGTATTCCTCCCGTGTCCACTTCTGTCTTTTTTTCTGTGTTATTTGGCTCATAACTTTGCAATCTAGAGGGCCTATTTGAGAATTATTCTCATTACGGAAAGCCTCTAGGGTCTGGGGGTTGGAGGAATTTGTCCCAGTAGTACATTTTTTGACCCCAGCCTGGTCCATCACTGAGGAGCGCGCTCCTTGTTTAACCGCGAGACGAGCGATGCGGGATGATTTTCTTTGATTATTTTCCATAAACATAGGCTAATTGGTTATTCAAGTTTTCCTTCCTGGGTGTTTTTAATCGTGACACCATCATTAGGAGGGTTGCCAACCAAGGCTAAAGGGCCGTACCTGCCCATGAGACAGACTTAGCTCTGCCGGACGTCAACCCAGTATTTCAAGGTCTCGGAGTAGGCTAACAGCTGCTACACCTTGCCGAAGGGTGACCTGGAGGTAGTTGTGGCGAAGGGTAACCTCATTCGCCCACGTCGAAACTCCACAACGGGATGCAGTTTATGGTCATACCCAGGACATGTATTATTATTATTATAATTATTATTATTATTATTATTATTATTATTATTATTATATTGGTGTCGCACACTAAGTTATGATCGTAAATCGCTAGTGGAGTTTCTTGAGGCATGGTGTCAACAAGACTCCTCAAACCTCAAGAACTTTCTGAAGTACCCTTGCAGACTGAAGTAACGTAGTTTTCTGCAGTTCGACTATTCTTGTTTTCAACTTAAGTTCTCCGAACCATTTTTTAAATTTTTTTGGTGGGGTACCCAGAGCTCCCATGATGATCGGAACCACCTTTATCGGTATGTCCCATAACTTCTTTAATTCCCTGGCTAAGTCTTGATATTTGATAATTTTTTCCTGTTCCTTTGCATTTTCTCTAGAATCGTAAGGTACTGCAAAATCTATAGTGGTACACTCATTGGTGTCTTCATCGACAACAATCATATCAGGTCTACTTGCCTCAATTATATGATCAGTTTGGACATTAAAATGCCACAATATTTTGCATTTCTCATTTTCAATTACTACCTGAGCATTGTGGTCATACCAATTGGAAGAGACTGTTATTCCATTAACTTGACACCTTTCCCAGTGGATTCTCTTACCAACCCAATCCTGCCTCCTTTTATATTCTCTCTGTGGAAGTTTAGGAGATTCGCAAAGTATATGGCTGATAATCTCATCACTCTGATTGCACATTCTACACTTGTTGTTTCTTTGGCTTTTGTCAATTGTTGCTTTGATGTGGTTTGTTCTAATGGATTGATTTTGTGCTGCAATTATCAAAGATTCAGTTTCACGTTTCATGCATCCATCTTTCAACCATAGCCACCTTTCCTCATTAGAAATTTCATCTGTTTGTTTTACTAATTATCCGTGTAACGGTTTTTCTGTTCATTCGCTTGTTCTTTCACTCCTCCTTTTCAAAAACGTGCCAGCATATTCGTTGACATCCGTTGTCCCTCTCACACTCCTAGCAGCAATAATCAAATCTTCTTTACAACTTTTAATATAGCAGTTTATTATTATTATTATTATTATTATTATTATTATTATTATTAGTAGTAGTAGTAGTAGTAGTAGTAGTAGTAGTAGTAGTAGTAAGTAGTAGTAGTAGTAGTAGTAGTAGTAGTAGTAGTAGTAGTAGTAGTAGTAGTAGTAGTAGTAGTAGTAGTAGTAGTATTGTACCATCTCCAATGATCAGGCCAAATGACATTTTGAAAATACTCAAGCAATCCAAAAAATCTCAGTCTTGAGGTTTCGGCAGTCTTTCAATAACAGGTCAACCACATTGGCTCTACTATCGGGATTTTTAATTTGCTTTGATGCTGGCTGTCAAGCAACAGAAGCCAGTTTGGGAACAGAGGCAACTCAGCTATGTATATGAGTTCAGAAAACATTGTAAAGATTAAACACAAAGGAAGTTCACTTAAAGAACTGTGCTCTGCTACCCCATGTGATAGAACAAAGGCGATAATTATTCCCATAGTATTACTTTTAAGAGAAAGTTTTGTAGCGAGAAGTTTTCGTGGTTTGGTCCAGAAATGAAATATGATTTAATTTCTCAGAGGAAATCTCAACAGGACAATAAGTGAGGTTAGACTCCTATTGTTCTTTCCAGTTCCAATTGGATTCAATAAACGGTTAGTTTACATTGCTGTTGTTTTCTTCCCAAATAACTTGTCAGGAGAAATAAATAAAATTAGATAAACTCTTTTGAGTAATAGTTACCCCCAACAGTGTATTGGATAGATATTTGGTATAGACTATCTAGTTTTTTTGAATTTTTTCAAGTATTGCCCCTCTCCCAAACTTCCCCATATATCTTAAACTGCCTCTGATAAACTGTTTTCCCATCAAATTCGAAGCTCAGGTTACCAGAGCCGTTTACGAATGCTATCCTACTACTGCCTCATAATTTGCACGCCACGAAAACATCTGTCCATACAAGATTTCTTCCCTGCTGCACATTTTCCTACACTTTATTCCGGATGTAACTGAATTTTTTATGCCAGGTAAGTAGTCCATACATTCTTAAACTTGATCGATAAAATAAGACACCACTTGCAAAGTAATTCCACTAAAAACCGTGTCCTAACTGAGCTGAGCCAAACCGCCATGCAAAGCAATTCACCAAATTGTTAACGATGGTTTGGTGAAAGCGCAGTATCTATTGCTGAAGAGCTAATGCGGTCAAAATTGCTGAATCAAAGTATAAGCCGGTTTTCCGTTCAATTCAGAGAATAAGAAGCACTTAATATTTAGTTTGCTTTTTCGTTTCAGTTTCGTGAACCCAAAAATTTGTCCACGGTTATGTGTTTTAGACAACTAATCACATAAAAACCTGGTAGGCTGTTTTTTATCATGAATATTCAAATTCCTCATCAG
This sequence comes from Morbakka virulenta, assembly GCA_003991215.1. Lineage (NCBI taxonomy): Eukaryota > Metazoa > Cnidaria > Cubozoa > Carybdeida > Carukiidae > Morbakka > Morbakka virulenta. The sequence goes on along the minus strand of RDPX01000452.1, from coordinate 323,053 downwards.
TCACGCTTGACGTGTGTTGGTTTTGGAGTACTAGTCCGGACGAGTGCAAGCGAAAAAGCTTTTGACCAAAATATATGTGATTTCCTTTGGGAATTTCAAGTACAGTGCTACTAATTATTTTGTTGATGTTGTAACACCCGATAATAACAGCGGCAGAGGCAACAGAATTGTAATGATCCTTAGACGTTTTAGCACCACCTTGAAAAAGCGACGATTGTCCTTATTGATGACAGCAAGAAAATAGCATAGGTCAAAGTACATGCTGGTCAAGGTTCTTCTGGACATGGTAAGTAAAGATAGGTGTTTATAATGCAGCAACAAAATGGAAATCTTGTTCTTTGTTTCATTTCTACTTACGTTCATTGGCCTTGGGACACTAAGCCCTGCTACAACTTCTACTTTATTAGAAAACTAAATACAGCTTATATATATCCTTGGTTTTCTCCAATATGCTCTTACTGTGTTGTGTCTGATGATATCAATGATATTCTTTTAAATACTCCCTTAACCATCAACCGTTCCTACAGAAAAGGTAAGTGATCCTTTGCAGCCTTGCCAAGAATGAATAATAATAATAATAACAATAATAATAATAATAATAATAATAATAATAACAGATACCTTGGAGTAGATGAAAGTGAAGGTATACAACATACTAAAATGAAGGAGAAAATCAGGAAAGAATATTACAGAAGAGTACGTCTAATAGTGAGATCAGAACTCAATGGAAGAAACAAAATTGAAGCGATAAACAGCTTGGCGATACCTACTGTGCAATATAGTTTCGGGATAATCGATTGGAAATACTCTGAACTAAAAAAGCTTGATTCAAAGACAAGGAAGATCTTGACAATGCATGGAATGTTACACCCAAAATCTGATGTCGACCGAATCTACATACCCAGAAAAGAAGGAGGCAGAGGATTGATAGAAATAGAGACTGCATTCAAAGTGACAATAGTAGGGCTTAATCATTATCTTGAAAACAAGAGGACTTTGTCAAGCAATATGATTAGTGTACATGAAAAGACAAAGCCAAAGTACTCAATCAGTAAAATAGCCAAAAATATCGAAAGGGAAATGACAGATTTGAATTTCGCACCGAAACCAGACAAACCAACAGCAGAAAACGCAAAAGTATTGAAACAAGAAATAAAAAAAGAGTTTGTGAAGAAGAAAAATGATAGATGGCTTAGTAAACTACTGCATGGGAAGTACCCTTCACTTATTGGGGAGCCACATGTTGACCTTCCAAATACAAATAATTGGCTCAGATCAGACATCAAAGGAGAAACAGAGGGATTATTGATAGCAGCGCAAGACCAAGCTCTATACACTCGAAATTTTCAAAAACACATAATTGGCAAAGAAATTGACAGCAGATGCAGGATGTGTTACAAGCAGTCTGAGACAATTGATCATATAACATCAGGATGTGAAGTATTAGCAAAGTCAGATTACATCGAAAGACACAACAAAGCTGCAACATATGTACATTGGAATATTTGTAATGATCTAGGAATCAAGACCTCAGACAAGTGGTATGAGCACCAACCGGACACAGTAAGTAACACTGAAACACATACAGTATTATGGGACATGGCAGTACATACAGACAGACATATAGGTGCGAACAGACCTGACATCATAATCAAGGACAAAGTGAATTCAACTTGCAAGCTGATAGACATGAGTGTTCCATGTGATAAAAATATTTCAATCAAAGAAATGGAAAAGAAAAGCAAATATCAAGATCTTGAAATTGAGATACAAAGGATGTGGAAAATGAAAACGGAAGTAATACCTGTTGTGATAGGAGCACTCGGTACCATCAGAAAAGGAATGGAAGATAACATCAGAAGTGTCTCAGAAAATACGAATCTTCAAATAGTCCAAAAGACCTGCTTACTAGGAACTGCAAGGATCCTTCGTAAAGTATTTAGCATCTGAACTTCAGGACATGATATGCCTTAGGTGTATTGTTTACACCCGGCCAAAGTAAAAGCAGCCAGTATGAACTGTGACATTTAGAAAAAAAGACAATAATAATAATAATAATAATAATAATAATAATAATATATCATAATCGTCTTGCGGCCTCAGTCGAGATAGAATTCACTACACCTTTCCAGTATATCCTATCGGTCATAGCTGTTAGAGGGTCTTCTTTGGCGATGGTGGTGTCCCTACACGTGATGTACGGAAAGGTGAGCTTCCGAGACCACTTGAGTGATGATGGATGCCTCCACAAGAGGAACGACGACACAATTTCGTCTGAGGCACGTGCACAGCGTCCAGCAAACTGGACGCGTCTCCTTTGGACTAAAGTTGACATGCCAGGTAAGTCACCGTATATCATTTCAAGAGTTGGATGTCTTTTCCATGAAAGATTAATTACTCTTCTAATAATATATATATAGAAAGAGTAGTATTAGTAATTCCAGTAATAAAGGTATATAAATATAATAAATATATGGAATATATCAAGATATATATATATAGGTATATGCAATAAAAATATCAATTATTGCTATAAATTTTATTAAAGATACTGTAGGAGGCAACAAAACGAGGTTCAGCAGGTAGGGCTTGCACTCTGACAAAATTACTTTGACCCAAATCTTGAGTAGTCCAATAAAATCCTATTTCTTTTTTCTGCATTAAAAGCATGAGTATGTGAGAAAACAAGATTTTGGTAAACCTAAAAAAATTTAGTAGTCATAATTAATAGCTGTTACTTGTCAATAATAGATACTTAGTTCTATCTACAAGCTTCTTTTACAACTGTTCCCGCCATTCAAAAAGCTATTGGTTATTTTCTATAGCCATTTTCCCTTCATCTAGTACTAACTATAGCATACTGAGTAATAAGCAGATGGAGCTGGAATTACTTGGAAATTTATAGGAGTTCATAGCATGAAGAGAGAATATATCGAGTTTTGCCCTAATCCAGCTTCCGTTTTCACCCATAGAGCCCAGAGTTGATTCTAAAGGCGGTAACAATCTTTGTGACAAGAATCAAAAGGTACATTGTGAATTACTTCGTATCTTAATTTTTCTTTCCTATTGAATACCAAGAGTAGGAATGAATTTCCTTGACGCAAAGAGCGGTGACCGAGTTTAATTCATTTTATGTCTATAATATCGATACAAAAGAACCATAGAGTACATTTGAGATACCACAAAATGTTCAATATTTGAATGGGGTCAGTCAAGGGTCATTACAAAGTCGTTTTCTATTCCTATTCATGATTGATGCACTAAATGCCCTAGCAAGGGCTGCTCTACCCAACAAACTACTCTTTAATAATAATATGGGTAGAATAGAAAATTTACGAGAAAAAGCATGAAGGGGGTTATCAGGGAAAAAGAAGTCTTGGTAATCTGTTTGGAGTGAGGAAGAGAGACAATGATATGTCATGAAAAGAGGAAGATAGACAATGCTATGTCATAGAAAGTAACAAATGTTCAAGAGTCAAGGTATCCTGCTGTCCAATTCCTTTTTTTGAAAATTAATGAGGAAGTAGATTGAAAATACAAACATTTTCAGGCAAACTTGAATGAATTAAAGAGAAATGAATGATATTGTATTTGGAAAAAAATGGATCTGCGATTGGAATTCAAAGTCTAGATGTCTGCCACACCACGGTCTTGGCGTTTGAGTTCCGGACAACAGGTTTACGAAATATGGAAGAAAGAACACATTGAGACAACAGGAAGGAAAGTTCCAAGGTAGAGTTGGGGTCTATCTCAGAGCAATACAGACGGCCATCATGTTCAATTATTTCACAGACGATCTTTATTTGAATCTATCTTGCCCCAGTTGAGTTCAATATTTCATTGGTATTGCTCCGTGTTTGAGGTTGCGTTTGATAGTACTTTTGTAAGAACAGTCGTGGTCTTCCAATTCTAACTTCCTCTTTTGGCAGTGACAGGCCAAGACAGATGTCAATAGATTTTCATTCGTGACTGGTCGAAAAAGGGTGGAGTCCAACACCTCTATTGCCCTCGACGTGGCCACACCTACAGGATTTTCTGTCAGGGTTTTCTCCTTTAGTCTTTGAAAATGACAATTTTCCTGAAAAACAAGACAGTGGCAACTGTAACTATGTGATTGTCGGCAAAGTAGGTACGGAAGGTAAGGGCTGGGAGTAGAGAATCATTACTATACGACCGACTAACCTTAAAAACGATCAGCCTGGTATGGGTTGTTTACTGGAGTTTAAGGACTGACTCTTTCGCACTCTACAACAACTGGTAACACCTTACCCTACCTGTCCTAACAAGCTCACCACCCAGCACCAATGAACCGCAAGATAATATCCCTGTATCCACGTACAGTACTCCATACTGGTCAGCCCTTGTGCGCATATGTGATAGTATATACAGTGTAAATTCTATATAGTACTTCACTGGACAAAAAAAAGTTAAACATCGTTTTTCCTTTCACAATTTACTGTGAAATAATAACTTCATAGGGAAAAAATACTGAAGTACATTATACTGTTGAGAATTCAAGGGAATAGCCCTCTACAAAAAATGCCTCTAAAAATTGCTCCTGGGTCAAATGGTCCCTTGGAAATTGTTCCATACTAGCTTCAACTATTGCAATCGCACCTTTAGAAAGCAATTTTTCAGGGGTTTTCTTCTGTTAAGGGAATTTTCCCGTCACAATTTCTGTGTGAATCCAAAAACTATGGTATCGATTATAAGTACATAGTCTATACTATCTTTGTACGGACAGAGTTATTTATACATAGTCTGTGATTTAAAACTGAGTAGCAAAATACATTTGTTGGACATTTAGAGAATTTAACATTCAATAAACCTCGAAAAAAGTAGCCGACCTGGTGGTCGACCTGGTTGACAAAGCCATCATTGCCATCCAAAGTTAAATGTTATCTGGGATTGGAAACACGAACTGAATTCAGAAAAAAGAACTTCGAGAGTTTGAGCATAAATTCTGAGATTTAATTGCCGTCTACTCTCGCAAGTCTTATGCTTAAACACAATAAAATCATCAAAGCATTGGTGAGTAGATGTTTGTCATCTAACTTTGTTTTCAATGCAACAATATTATCAGACCTTCTGAAGTTTTTAAGCATTTCCTCGCATAATCTCTCGTTTTATTCAACCTGCAATGTCGTTAAGTCCTCATTAACTGCATCGATGACTACCAAAGATGATAATATATTTTAATTCGAGAATTGCAACTGCCTGGCAATGATATTGATAAGCTTTAGAGTTTTGAAAAGCATACAGTTGAATAAGGAAAATTGATCACTCGACATGCAACCAAGAAGCCCTTAGGCTAAGACTTTGTCCTCACTGTCGAGCAGGTTTTTTCACTGTCAGGGCTACGGCATGAATGATGACACTATAGCTGCTGTTTATATGCAAGATACTCTCAAAATGATCTGACCATCAAGCCTGAAGCAGACGTTTCAGTGGGGACCTGTCATAGCATTCTGATACCGCTTTCCTTTTGTAAGAGGTGAAGAGGCTTGAGGTTATGCTCAAATATTCACTAGGTTCTACAATGTTTGTCTTCACCTCGACAACAACCAGAGAAATTTTTTGCAGAAAGTAGTGTACATAAAGCACAGTTTGTTCACATATCTTATTCATGGGAGTTTGCAGCCCACTACGTACCCCCGACAATACACTGACGCCATCATACAATTGTAAAACTATTTCTTCCCCCCAAATTGTTATTTTTGTGAGAGAACTTTAATGAAAATTAAGACAACGTTTTTGGATCTGTACTTCATCTCTTTTGTGTCAAAACAATGGTTGTTTATCGTCCCCTCGACTGACAGAAAACGTACAAAGAGGTCTTTAATTTGATCCGATTTTTATCAGTTTTACCATAAGCCATAATGGTATATTGTTTGGCTTCCCTCACACTGGCTGAAATTTGCTCATTCATTATTTCAACCGAATTGGAAAAATTTCGTTGTGTATTGTTGAGGAAGTATATTTGGCTTTGGGAGGTCCTGAAATTTTTTCCCCAAACTTAATTCAAACGGGAAAATCTCTCAAAAGCAAAACGTTGCCCGAAATGTCAGATTCGTCACTACCACGGAATGGAAAACCATTCGCTCATAAAAATCTGGTTACAAAGAATAAGGAAAGTAATCCTTTTTTTCTGCACATTCGTTACCGAAGCAAATGGTTGTGTTATGGACTTAATACTTCTCTTTACTTCTCGACCAATCTGCCATGATATTCTAATAGCCTTTTGACGACTAGTGTTTTGAAAAGCATTTTGACTTAAAAGTCGCCGATTTTCAATCGGAAAAGCCAGTGCAGTTGAACATCGATTCAGTATATTTTGACGGGAATACGCGACAAGCAAAACAAAATTCTTATTTGTACTTGCTATACCAGCCAGGCTTGAAGTGTCTAACCTTCTTTTTGAAAGTTGTCGGATAAAGGTCTAATCGTGGTTGTTTCGGAGAAATTTTTTTCTTAAAAATAGATGGCCCAGAAATACGCGGAGACATATGTGAAGCGCCATCATCTCTTGGAAACGAAATTTTAATATTCGATATCTCATCGTTACTTGTTGATCCAGACATCTGAGATTGAGCATCAGCATCTTCACTAGAAGTTTCAGTTTTGTCACCATCTTGATTTCATTGCCTCTTCATAAGCACTGCACAAATTACCTCAAGCAAAGTAAACACAGTTAAAAAATTTGACGAAGAACACACCAGCCCAATCACACTCCCAAATATTTTTGCTCACTCTTAACTCTTCTCATGTAGATGAAAAGCAGTTGATGGCAAGCGAGGAAGATTAGACATAAACTGGATTATATTCTCCCATCTATGGTGTCCAGCCCTTGCACATGGTTTCTATGTGTCGCTACGCAACGGCTTACGTAATAATCAGTGTTCTCGCTTGCTCCTTCCAAAGATAATGTGTTTTATTTCATGCTTTCAGAGAGTATTATGAAGAGAAATAGATTAAAAAGCAAGTCCCGATAACGGAATCCCGTCCAGGGGCATCACTCACTAGCAACAATAACCTGCTTCCAAATGACAGACATTCTCAAGAATATCATAGAAGAAGATAAGCTGAGAATGAAAAGGTTTCTACTCAGTAACACTGTGATAAGTATGAATATTAACGGAGCTTCCCAACAACACTCCTTTACAGCCAACACAGGAACCCCTCAGGGAGATTGCCTTAGTGTTGTTCTTTTTATAATTTATCTAGAGAATGCTTTGCGTGATGTTCGACTACACCCTGAACATGAATTTCTCCCAACAGAAGTGGCCTATGCAGATGACGTTGACTTCATCAGTATGAGACAACACAGAGATGTAAATAAAATTGAAGAAAAACTCAAGCCTCGTCAATTGAAGTGAACACTGATAAAACAGAATACACAGATGTGGAACGTAAAAGTGATAAAGAGGATGAAGGTTGGCGCAACACCAAGAAGTTTGGTTTACTCATTGGAGATGACAAAGATGTGGAGAGAAGTTGAGGAAAATATTAGGTATCCATTATCCAACCAGCATATCAAATAGTAAGTTACACAAAAAATGCAAAGAGATCCCTGTCTCAATTACCATCATGAAAGCTAGATGGAGGCTATTTGGTCACATCCTTAGACGCGATCGAGACAAACCAGGATATCAGGCCATGCAGTTTTACTTCTCCAAGATTAATACAAAGGACAGGAACTTCAGAGGCAAGGAACGTACAACCCTTCCAACCACACTGGCAAGATATTTAGATCGGCTGCATACCAAAACAATATCTCCAGTATGTGATCACACATACTGCCAATTCTCAACTCCCATACTACAAACATTGGAGGGTCTGGAAACAATCAAACAAGTAGCCCAGGACAGAAATAACTGGCCCAAGTTTTCAGAGAGGATAATGAAGGAGGGCCAGACGTGAGTAGCTATCGCCATTTCAGGGGAAGTCCATTAAGTAGTAAATATAAGTAGCTTGCTCCTCCGATAATAAAGCTTCCTATTCTTTTGTCCTTGAATGAGTGTATTTTATATTTCATTAGCTGTCTAGCATCTTGTGTAAATTAGCAGTACTTCTTAGTTGTGATTTAAACCTAATGATGAATGCGCAAAAGCAATTATTCCGAAATGCTCTCTAAAAATTGGCAACAGCACCATCAAACAAGTTGAAAACTTCAAATACCTAGGAAGCGTGTTAACAGCAGATGGCAAAAGCGACAAAGAGATCAAAAGAAGAATAGGAATTGCGAAAACTACGTTCGAAAACCTTTCAAAAATTTTAAAAGACCGACAATTGTCAATAACTACAAAGATACGAATTTTAGAATGCTACGTGTTGTCAACTTTATTGTATGGCAGTGAATGCCGGACAATTTCAGCCGCAATGGAGAAAAAGTTAGAGGCAACAGAAATGTGGTTTTATGGAAGAATGTTAAAAATATCATGGACAAAGATGGTTATGAATAAGGAAGTCCTGCAGAGAATGGATAGAGGAAGAACGTTGATGAGGAAACTTCGAAAGCGACAACTGGAATTCTTTGGCCACATTTGAGAATAGAAAAATTGGAGAATCTCACCATCACGCGAAAAATAGAAGGCAGCAGAAGTAGAGGGCGTCAGAGAACAACATTCTTAAATAGCGTAAGCAGTTGGATGAAGAAGGAGGTGTCGGCGGGGAGGGCAGCCGAGATTACAGAAGTAGAACTGGTGAAAGCCACAAAAGACAGAAAACGTTGGAAAGCCATGATCGAAAACGTCATGAAATGACAGGGCACCAACACAGACAGACAGATGAATGCGCAGGTTGGGAAAATATTTTATGCAGAGCTTGCATTTTTTTGGTTATGAATACCGATTTTCTGTGGATTGTTTGGCTCCTTGTGGATTGACCAACTTCATTCTGAGAAGGGAAGGAGTTGCAATACTTGGTTTAGTACTCATAAATATGGAGAAACTTTTATCAAGAACTTTTGTGCAAACAAGGCTCTTTCATGTAAAACGATCAGATTCTTTAACAAGGCTGGTTTTATGCAATAGGAAGCCTTTTGTCACATCTCAGTCATTGCCAAATGCAAGACTTGCAAGTACTGTAGTTTTAGGAAATATTAATCCATCAGTAAAGTCTTTAGATGAAGCCAAACCATTCTCNGTGCTCAATGTATGCAACTATTTAATAAATATTGCAGTTAAAATCATGTTTATTTTGGTATATAGCTACTTTATTGCCACTCAACTTTACCTTGATGCCAGAAATTTTTTTTTCAATGTCACTTTTTCTCCTGTAACTGGGGCTCAGATGGTGCCCTTCAAAGGGACTTCTGTTTTGGCAGCTTTGACAAACTTCCAATGCCCACATTCTGTACGAATAATCACCAATTTTAATAGTTTATTGTAAACATGGCCACCAGTTAAAAATTAGTGCATTTTCATATGAAAGTTTTCAATACAAAATGATTGTTATTGTAATATACCAATTTTGTAAAGATGCCATGCAAACTATTCTGTTCATAACTTTGAGTATTCAAGACTAAAATTTGGCATAAACTTTTAGATTAATTAGGATGCAATAAATAAAACAAATCATGTCACAAGATTAAGACTGACACTACCCACTATGTTTGTATGGATGGGTGAGTGGATAGGATAAAAGGAAGAAATAAAGAGAGACAGGGGGGAGAGGGAGAGAGAGAGAGAGAGAGAGAGAGAGAGAGAGAGAGAGAGAGAGAGAGAGAGAGAGAGAGAGAGATATATATATGCTATGCTAAGCTAAGCTAAACAGTCACTGGTGATTTCACCAGTGATTCTGGGGCCTTTAGAAAAGTTTAGGTAGAAACAAGTATTACTCCACTGGGTAGAAACACTAAGTTAATGTGACTTTCCTCAGAACATTTTTGCACAATGTTTTTTTAAAATTCATTTCAAAGTCACAAGCAGGACACTTCAAATGTGGATGTTTTCCTTTTCCACAAAAAGTACTTTTGATCTTAAGATTGAATAACAGCAACTAAGCTATTGTCAAAACTGATAACTGGAGTAAAAGTTACTTGTGAGGAAGGAACAGCTGTGTTAAAATATGGTTGAGCTGTAATACAGGATTGCTTTCCATGTCTTATTTCATTCAAGCTTGTTGAGGTTTTCATAGGTATGAAGTTGTTGAAAGTACATTGCTAATGTTTCCATTCCTTGTTTCCTATAACACTGTCAGTTTTCTGTCTCAAACGTATCTACTCCTATCCATCTCTTGTTAGTTTTTAGTTTATAACAGTGTCAGAGTATCGCAATGTGGGAAACAGCTAATCCTTGCAGTAATAAGAACCCTTTTCATAGTGATACAATCTCAGGTTAATATGGCTTTTTAAGAATTCAGATAGACTGAGTCACATTTTCCCCATCATTTCTTTTCTGATACTGTGTATGAATCTATAGTCATTGTTTTTACTTAGTTAATATGACATTAAACCCAGTGTGAACTAAAATTTGCTTTTGTTTTTGCAGAACTGGTGAAGAATGGTGGCACCATAGAAGTGCCTTAAACCCAAAGTTGCTAAGGCCCAAACAAGTAGAATTGTATGGTCCTGCTATTAATGAAGTAGCAGATGACTTTATTACTACCATTATTGCAAAAGCAGATAGTGATGGTGTTGTATCAGGTATTGAAAAGTTTCTGTCACGATGGGCATTGGAAAGTAAGTTTCACTTGTGTATTTTTCTTTCATCATTATACAGCAGTGTATGTTTAGATTTTTGTGGTTTGTTTTGTTGTATTATTTGGTATTATTTGATTGTTGAGGGGGAGAATTTGATGCTTTTTACTGCTTTAACATCATTTTTGCTAGTTATTGGGCTGAAAATGTACTCTTTTAAGAGATGGAACATCAATGGGTTTCATTTAGGTCAGGTGGCCTTTCATTAGTGTCCACTTTAGTAAGAAAAATTGTTAAAAATAGTATGACTAGATTAAATAGTTAAGATTTTTAAACATTGAGAAAAGTGAAGTGAATTTTTAATCAGAGGGTTATATAATGATGCTTGTGTTTACCAGGACCATATAAATATTTGCATTCCTGAAGACTGGGACAATATTTGCAACTTTCTAGAAAGATGGAAAACAAAAATCAGATTGGCAGAGATTAAAAAGCTTGGGCACCAAAGAAGACTTTGAAATACATTCTCGTATGATTAGTGTCAGATTTGAATCTGAATGAGAGGCTTTAGATTATTGAAGCCCATGAATGATCTTTGCAACCAACTTTGGTTTATGACAACTTTGGTTTATTCTAAATCATAACGTCATCTATTATTTTATTTATTCTAAATTTGATCATTTTTAAAGGGAAATCCAGCAAAAAAGACCAATTTAATTTAGAGAAAAATTAGCAAAAAAACAATCTATTAAAAAGATGTTGTTTTTCTAGATGATAGAGAAAACTGAGATTTATAAGAAAGTGGAGCAACCACTGAATTAACAGAATTTGAAATAGTATTAACCAGTTTTCAAAATGTAGCACCTTCACAAAGGACAATGAAAACCTCCCCCCTCCCCCTGCCCCCCAAGAATTATTTTGCACTTCTTTTTGTGCATAAACACAGCTTAGGAAATCAGTTATCAGTTCTGGAAGGAAAAAACAGCAGTTCATTTTATTTAGATGGTATTTGAATTTTTGTGCTAGAAATAGTATGGTGTCCCATGCACACAAGAAAACAAAGTTAGATATCTCCGAATGTTATTTTTAGTTTTATTTGTAATTTTAATGAGGATTCTGTTTTTTTATTTGACTTGGGGCATATTATTGGTGTCACACATCAATGTTACAACATTAACTCTGTTCAGGCACAAATAGAATAGATCAAATTGTTGGCTTGCCCATTGACTGTCATTTTTGCACTGTCGTTGGTTGAGACCATCTAATATTTCATTGAAGATAGAGAGTGTTTTCAGGCATCTAGACTTTTTCTTTTTCTTTTCCAGCCCAGGTTATGGGTGCTAAAACTATAATACTCAAACCAAATACTACAAACTACAGTGCTACAAAAATGTGTGAGATGAAGAGGGAGAAAGAGAGATGGGACAGGGTTACTAAGTTAAGTAAGCATGGAGCATTATTATTACCCTACCATGTCCATTTCACTTAGTGCCCCACTCCCATCTGTATGGCAGATTCTGCTTAGTATTTCTTCTGATGAGAGATATCAGCTTTTTGAAGGCTTGCAGAAGGAACTTGCTCCATGTAGATCATATGCAGAGTTGATGCTGAAGTCAGAAGCTTTGATGGAAAGTTGTCACAGTTACCCTTGCGAGAGTATTTGCCTTCTCCTTCTGACATCCAGTCTTTTTTTATTTTCTTCAGTCAACTTTTGCAATATTGGTATGAAATGCATACCCTTACCATTCTTGTTTTTCAGGTTTTCAGATGACCTATTTCAGTGCACCTGATGCAGAATCTAACTTGATGTGTCAACTGCTTTATCTCTCTGGTGTTTCATTCTTGGGATGGCAAAATTTATAATTTGTTGTAATGATGGCATTCAACACTTTTTGTCCATTTGTTCTTGTGCTTTCTTGAAAAAAGAAATCCGAGTCTGAAAACTGTAGTGTCTTTCTTAATGAGAAAATTTGTGAAAGTATGAAAATCATGTATGGTGCAAAAAAAATACTGATTGGTGTTACTACTTACTTACTTACTGCACGGTTTACCATCTTCTGTTCCAAGGAGCTGGGGTTGGATGCCTTCCTGTCATGTTTATGTTGGTGTTGATTGCCGTTCTCCAAGCTTTCCAATCAGTTGCTAGATGTCAACATGTCAGTGATTACAACAAGAGTAGTTATCAAAACACGTTTTGAACAACAGCATGTTTAATAAATCTGAACATTACTTTCAGATGCACTGCCTACTTTTGTTTAAAATAAGTTTAAGCCAGATCTGTGCAGAGTTGTCACTTGAAATGAAGTTCTTTGTTGTAATCATTGATGTGTGACACCAATAATTCACTCAAAGAGAGATAAAAACCAGAATCAGCATTAACATGAGTAAAACTAAAAATAATATTGAAAGATATCCAACTTTGTTTTCATCTTGTGAGTGTGCAGAAAACAAAAGAACTTGCAGGATTGCTATATTTATTCTCATTTTCAGTTGACTCACTTCATTATTACAAGAACGTCATTGTGGCAGATGTCAATATTACAATCAAAGCAATTACTGTTCATTTATACTGTTAATAAAGTAAATCCAAATTAATTCTTTGTACTGAATACACACTTGCTCACCAACTCATGAATGTTTCGTTTGCTTCGACATGGACAAGGTTTTACTTCTCATGCAGTGTTTGAAAGCTGATCCAAAAGCAACCAATCAGAAGCGTGCAAATTGTAAACAATCAATGCAGACCAGCACGTTTCTTGACAAACAAAAATTCAGTCAATTTGAACGTGCAGCAGGTTTGCATCATTAAAAAGTAGCAATTTTTTATCAGTTGACGGTAGGGAGGTAACCACTTGACCCTAGTATCTAGTGCTTGGAGCACTTGGACATGTTTTCTGGAGAGAAAGAGGGCTTTCCCTATGTTCTGTCAATGGTAATTTTTGACACAGGCACACTTGGTTGTACTAGCAAAATTTAGTAAATCTGGTAATCTTGATAATTTGAGAATAAATTGCTAAAATATTGGTGTTCCAAATCAAAAAAGTGTCACATGTCAATATCCATGAAAATATTACAATGTACCTTCTGCTGTCTGGTAGAAAATGCTCCAAGATTCTCCCTTCATTCACAAATAGCAAGGTTACAGTTATCTGCCCCTGGAAGTTATCTGCAGTTGTAGTTTAAAAAAAATTTTTTTTTTGAAAGATATATTTGATAAAATGACACATCAATTATTACAACAATTTTGAGGGAAACAGAAATTTTCAAATCAAACTCAGATCACAATATATTCACAATTTTAAATGCATTAGAGATTTCTAATTTGTTACAGAGTACCTAGCAGTCACCATCTTGGAATCTCAAACTAAATGGTTGGTGTTATAAACAGTGTGTAATGTTGAAAATGCTGAACTTTTGGACTCAGAGGATACCATAGATGTAAGAGCTTTATCATGTCTTGAGAGCGTAATTTCTTGCAAAGGTATTACAACATGATTTGATGTGTGACACCATGAACTTTCCAGATTGTTTTATCAGAGATTCAGAGTTATCATGACCCGAGCAAATGATTACACATTAAAGTGAACTCTTTGGAATGCAAAAATTGCAATTTTAAGTTCCTTTGGTCACATAGAAAACACTTCAGGGTCAACAACTGAGGCCACCATGCAAGTGTTATTTATTTAGCACCATATTTTTCCATGCTGCAATGGATGAACAAGACCATAAAGTAAATTATACTCAATTGTTGCTTAAAGTTTTCTGTTCTGTTTGTTTATTAATTTTTACACTCAATATAGACAAGAATGGAGACCAAAATAGTATAAATTGAGGTTTGTTCTTTAATTAAGCAACCACTCCTCTGTGTCACTTTTGGACAACAAGGCTATTTGAAATTATTCAAAAATGTTAACTTTTAAGGCATTGAGAAGAAATAAAATCACACCATGGTATTCCATAATTTAGCAAATTTACCAAGTCACTTTTTTGAACATTGTTAGCAGAACAATGGGCATTGAATCATGAAGAAGAACGAGGCTTGACTTTTAACTATGACTAAGAACAAATGGCTCAATACCAGTTGAACCTAGTTACAGCATCAGAAGCTGATTTTCTGAAGACTGACTTCCAAGGAATATCACCAAGACATTGACATAATCCATCCCAGTCAGCCTGACCAAATTTGAATTCTTACAATATGTTTTTTTATCAAGATTTAAATCACTTGTCCTCACCTCAACAGTGACAACAAGCTGACAAGAAAACCCAAAAGGAGTTAAAGATGAAGCTGCAATTCTCAGAAACAGAAGTGATAAAGAGATCTGAAACAAAAGGTTTTCCTAATTCTGAATCAAGAATCCTTGTGGTGGAAAAATGAATCTATACAGCTGAATGAGCATAAGTGAGGTTGTAAGTAACTTTAACAGGCCTGTCAGTTTTATTAGATTGACTCAAGCAGGTTGTGTAATGAGCATTGGAGTTACCAAAGACTAAGATGTTTTCAGTGTGATACTTGTCCAGAGTCTTATCAATGGAACCTGATACTTCTCAATAATGGAGCAAGAGTCAGAAGAGGAAGATCAATACAAGAAAAATACGTAACAACTGGTCAGAAGAAGAGACATTCTGAAGCAGACAAAAGGGTCTTTTTGAGATTTAGGTTCTTTACTTTAAGAGCTGCAAGATCCTGTTGAACACAAGCAACAAAACCATGAAGATGAGTTATGCAGTGTAGTCAAAAAGAAAGGTAAATAGCTATCAACATGAAAATCCCTATTACTAATGCTGTCATTTAGACTCATCTCGCATAGCACAAGAATAATAAAATTGGTATAAAGGTCTCCAACATTGCTGTAACCTAAGAAAATCATTTTCTGGAGATGATAGGTTTTTCCATGTCAATTCTGAGCTAGTACAACACCTTTGAGTCTACCCTTTTAGGTCTGTGGTCAAGAGAGGAAGATGAGGTGAAAAACAGAGAGGTAATGAAATTTTTTTGTTTGCTCTTCCTACCTCAAATGTGTGTGATCATGCTCTTTGCTTAAAACAAGGACAGTCCATGAAAATGAGGTTCAGAACATATTTTGAAAACTGCATCTTGCCTGGCTTTATTGTCAATTCTTAAAACCCNCTGTCAGTTTTATTAGATTGACTCAAGCAGGTTGTGTAATGAGCATTGGAGTTACCAAAGACTAAGATGTTTTCAGTGTGATACTTGTCCAGAGTCTTATCAATGGAACCTGATACTTCTCAATAATGGAGCAAGAGTCAGAAGAGGAAGATCAATACAAGAAAAATACGTAACAACTGGTCAGAAGAAGAGACATTCTGAAGCAGACAAAAGGGTCTTTTTGAGATTTAGGTTCTTTACTTTAAGAGCTGCAAGATCCTGTTGAACACAAGCAACAAAACCATGAAGATGAGTTATGCAGTGTAGTCAAAAAGAAAGGTAAATAGCTATCAACATGAAAATCCCTATTACTAATGCTGTCATTTAGACTCATCTCGCATAGCACAAGAATAATAAAATTGGTATAAAGGTCTCCAACATTGCTGAAACCTAAGAAAATCATTTTCTGGAGATGATAGGTTTTTCCATGTCAATTCAGAGCTAGTACAACACCTTTGAGTCTACCCTTTTAGGTCTGTGGTCAAGAGAGGAAGAAGAGGTGAAAAACAGAGAGGTAATGAAATTTTTTTGTTTGCTCTACCTACCTCAAATGTGTGTGATCATGCTCTTTGCTTAAAACAAGGACAGTCCATGAAAATGAGGTTCAGAACATATTTTGAAAACTGCATCTTGCCTGGCTTTATTGTCAATTCTTAAAACCCCAAGATATTAAGAATGTAATCTGAATACAAGACATTATCATCTCCACTAATGTTTGAATTGTTATTATGTTTTCTGTTATTGACAGATTTTGGAGTACATCATGTTCCATTGTTTTTGTTTTTGTCTTGGACAAGTGCACAATTAAAGGCCATCTACACAATGAGGTGATAGTTGATGGCAACACATACAATACTTTTTGTATAATCTTATATACTTCTTGTATAATCTTTCTCGTGAAAGATTATACAAGAAGTATATGTACTAAACAGTGTGACACTTTTGGCAATACTCTTGCAAGCAATCACCTCTCATATGTGACCAAATTTTATTTGCATTACATATAGTAAAATAAGAAAGAAACCACTGTATAATTCATTATCTTTGTCTATGCTAATTTTTAAGTGCATTTTTGAGATAACTTAAACAGAATGAACTCTTAATGCTAAGGACATAATTTTGCCAAACATTGGTATTAAAAAAATAAATAAGTAGACCTGGAAAATTTTCTACTGTGTTTTAGATATATTTGAACTTTTCAGGCATAAACAAAAAATATTTAGTAAATCATAACAAATAAAAGAACTTCAATGTATGCATTTAATACAAGTCCCTATGAAGGGCATCATCTGACCACCATCCCACCTCAGTTACTGGGGAAAGGACATTAAAATGTAAAAAAAATTATGCATTTGAAGATATATTCCAAAACTATGCATGGATAATCAGTTAAAAATAACAACAACTAAAATGAATAAGACCATTAAAATGCCATACAAACACCATTTAAGTCAAACATAACAGGATAACTGATTCAAAAGACTAATGCTATGTTAAATAGCAAATTGATTCTTAGCTCCTTATTTCTAAAATTGCCCTTTGTATTTGGTAAATATCCTCATTTTCTATATAGGTGCATGCACTGCAACTTTGGAAAGAAGACTAGGTTGTTTTGATAAAGAACCAAATCCTAAATACCTCAATTATATTGAAGCAGCTGAATCTGCTTTTGAAGCATTGCTCAAGCTTGCAAATGAGATAACACCACTTGCACGAATATTTGGAACAAAAGCAAGAAGACAGATGACTTCTGCTTTGGATGTGTTATATGGAACTGGGACTGAACTAGTAATGGAGAAGCTTCAAGAGTTTAAACAAAAAGAAATTGACAATGCTTTGGATGATGAATCTCTTGGAGAGTTTATTCCATACCTTTACCATGAAAAGAAAATGGATATTGCAGATATTGTATCAGATATCAATTCTTTGCTCTTTGCTGCAGTGGAAACAGTATGTTTTTAAATACTAGTTATACTATTATCAGCAACTGTTATTATAATACAAAATTTACTAATGATTACTTCAACCACTATTACCACTACAATGACTGACTACTACTACTACTACTACTACTACTACTACTACTACTACTATTATTATTATTATTATTATTAGTAGTAGTAGTACTATTAGCACTATTACTACTATAACTACTACTGCTGCTACTACTACTACTACTTTTACTACTACTGCTACTACTACTACTCTTACTACTAACACTACTATTACTATTACTACTACTACTGTTGCTACTACTACTACTACTACTACTACTACTGCTACTATTACTACTGCTACTACTACTGATAGTATTAGTACTGTCTACTATAACTACTGTTACTGTTGCTACCACTAATATCGCTAATACTATCAATATTACTGCTACTGTAACTACTACTACTACTACTACTACTTCTACTACTACTACAAAAACTTGGTATTATTTGATTGTTGAAAGGGAGAATTTGATGCTTTTTACTGCTTTAACATCATTTTTGCTAGTTATTGGGCTTAAAATGTACTCTTTAAAGAGATGGAATATTAATGGGTTTCATTTAGGTCAGGTGGCCTTTCATTAGTGTCCACTTTAGTAAGAAAAATTGTTAAAAATTGTATGACTAGATTAAATAGTTAAGATTTTTAAACATTGAGA
>RDPX01000452.1:269342-282264 GCA_003991215.1 Morbakka virulenta | reverse complement strand
TTTTGACATTTAGAAATATTAGCTATTTCTTTGACCAGTCTTCAACGTTAGTCAGGTAGTCTTCTGAACACGTCATTGGCATTGATAGCGCCGGGCAGTTGAGTCCAATCTACCCGTTTTCCTGGATGGCTATCGTACCATTTGTATCTGTGTTTGATGCCATTTACTGTCGAGGCAGCTTTGTTTGTGCCTTTGGTTGCCGGCTATGAGCACATCTGCCCACTCTGGAAACTTTGTCGAACCACTGAGAAGCTGGAGGTGGTTTTGAAATAAGATATTGCCTTCTTCCAGACATATTTAATTTGTAAGTTGAGGACTCTGTCAGTCCTTGCCAGTTATCCCGCCGGGATAATCGGGCGCACACCATAGCAGTCTCCGTGAAAACAGTTGAAGTGGAGGGTACCTCGAGAAGGTGCTAGTCTGGTTACGTGCGAGGCCATTGCAATAGCCTTGGTGCCTCACAAGTCACACGGTAACTATGCGGTGATGACTACACTTTGGGAAAGGAATGTGGTCAATTTGCAAGATATCCTTTCCCCGGTTAGGGGGAGGTAAGGCCCAAGGCTTCCCCCAGTTCCGATTGCATTACTCTCATAGCGCCGCAGGGAAAACCATTTACTTGCAGGGAATTTTTTGAGACACTTTTAAAAAGGTGATAGTTTATATAAGGTTTGTTTTCAGCATACCGCACGGTTGATTGATTGAACGTTGCTACAATCGATTTTCATAGAGCCTAATAAATGTAAACTGACTTTCAACCAGAGGTTATGGTAAATGCTAACTCACTGAGATTACTCAATTTTAGAGATGAGTTGTTATCAAAATACTGCTACAAAATAAGTTCTTATTATCTAACTTTACTTTCCACCCTGCTCTGTAATTGCTCGTGTCTATATTTTATTTCCCTCATCATAGCCACACTGTGTGCAGTACAAAACGTGTGATTTTACATTTTATCATTTTATAGTATATTATACACTATGAATATGAATATGTTTATATATGTATATATATGTATATATGTATATATATGTATATATATGTATATATGTATATATATGTATATATATGTATATATATGTATATATATATGTATATATATATGTATATATATGTATATATATATGTATATATATGTATATATATGTATATATATGTATACATATGTATATATATGTATATATATGTATATATGTTATGTGGCATGCTTTTATGAAAAATGAAAAGATGAATTAAAAATGAAATAATAGTTTATTATTTCTGTATTATCTATTTACTTGTTTCTATACATTTATTCTCTTTTTATCCTTTTAGATTATCAATCAGTATGAAGTGGATTGCCTTCAAGAGAACGTGGACTCAGTTATGATTGGTGTTATTAAGCCGGACAGACCACTTCAATTCCGCTTTCGCAGAATCTAGGAGAATGAACGTCTCTTTAAAATGAGAAGTTTAAGATCCATGATGGCTACGTTTCTAAAAATGGACACGAAAAGAACATCTTTTTATTGAAGTAAATTGGATTTTATTAACTGAAGTAATGAAAAGAAGCAGGCACCTTTTTTCATGCAAACGTAACTACAATTCTATTCTTACTTTTGAACAGTTACAATAAAACATTTAGAAAGAATTTTTCTGAGTTTCGATACTAGTTCTCGAACTTGATACGACGAAAACTTTTGGTTGATACTCGATGTATCGACTTGATATAAATCTATATCCACTATTTTCTATAGCTCATTTGTCTCAAATCTTTAATAGACAAGGCAGGCATTCCCCGTTGATTATATTTTACTTGCTTGGTTTTTGTTTTTTATCCGTGATACAGACTTGGAATCTCACCGTTTCCGTTGTTGTTGGTCATAAATAATTCCATGTGTTATTAGTTTGTAATGAGACTGCCTTTTGACTTTGAAAGTAACAGACGTTACTTTCAAAGTCAAAAGGCAGTAACAGACGTTGTAAGTGTGACCTGTAGATCGCTTGGTTTGAGCTCTATATTTTAAAAAAAGGCTGGGTTGGATTTCCTGTACCTGACACGTTAAACTTTAAACCATTGCCAAGTCTTTGTTATTAAACGTGGTACGTTAACTGAGAAATAATTTTTGACAGATAGTAAATGTTGCTCTAATTAGAGAAAATTTATCATTTTGGCATTGTTCAATACCCGTTGGGGTGTAAGGGAGCTAATAGCAGATCACCTCATTCCTACCTTCTGATAATCATCTATTAATTAGCTTCTTTTGAATGAAATTTAAATCCCATAAAAGCCAGAAGCAATAATCGTTTTAGGACATAAGATTAGGCATGCATTTGATGAGTATACCTGTCATTGTGTTGAATAAGTATCCACAAAAGAAATACCTTCTTTTCTACAAGAACACTTTAATTACTGGCTGACATACTCTGAGAAACAGATGTTGCCCAATGATCAACAACATAGTGCTTTAAGTAACAAAGTTTAACATATGTAAGAGGAATGCATTGCCTTGGAAATATTCGGTGACAAAGCCAGGTTTTTGTGCTTTCACATTTATTATGTATATGCACTCTCCTTTTTTTGCAGGCCCGTATTTAAACAGACATTGTTCACTTGATGTATGATTGTTTTGCATAAACCATTTATTACAACCGCACAGTTGACATTTGCCGGGAGGATGATCATCAGCATTTACGCAAAGACCTATACGTGAGTGTTAAGGACATTGTGAACGTATTCAATAGCAAATCTAATTCCATTGACACTCACGGCCAATCTCTTTTCAAAAATTGTTAGCGTGAAAAGGCTGTTAATAATAAGCAGAATAGAATTTGATTTTGTCGTCACGATTGTTCCTACCTGTAGATAATTGTCACTCCACTAAACTAGGAGTGATCACTCGAACTAATATGTAGACGAATAAATCGGCCGAAATATTATCTTGAGTTTATCATTTTTCTGGTCAAAAATGAAACCGCGAGGTATTTAAAATAGAATTTACCTTTAAATGTTTGGTGACAAGTCTGTTTTCTCGTTTTATTTACTTGGAATGGACTGTGATATTATGCCCATCGCGATCTTGTGTGGAAACGATGTGTACTTGCTTTGTATCAACATTAAACAAAGATCTTCACAACGCACTAGTTGGTTTGAATTGGCGTTAAAAGAATGTACAGAATTCGCTTTTGAATACATTTCATTCATTTATAATATCATTTTTTTTTCTGCAATAGAATACAGTGCCCATGTGATATATCACAAGCTGGAAGTGACATAATGCCTTTTTATCCACACTAATAAACCGACCATATAAAATAGGGTAGTTACGAAAGCATGTAAAGAAGTAATTTTCTTGTGAACTGTTTTTGTAGACATATTTCATATTACTGACTTTGATACTCACGTTTTTTAATAAAAAACATCCACAGTTCATTTTCTATTTAATTTAACGTCATCGACAACTATAACAGAGTATCCAATAAAATGTAAAGATATGTCGGTACATCCGCAATAAGTGATTTGAAGCACACCGGGAAGTGGGAATGACCGACATTGTATTCTCACGATCACATTTGAAGAAATCTCCAGGTTTTTGTATTTAAGAGATTATAAGTTGTTATTTTATTCTGTAATTATTTCCACAATTGATTGTAATTATTAGTAACAGAAGGGGCCATACATTTATTACATTCGCACTGAGGGGAAGAAGAGTATCCTAAAAAGCGAACAAAAACGAACAGGGGGAGTGGAGTTCACAAGGTGAGAACGTTCACATTGTAGAGAATGTTTTCTTACAGTTTTCACAAAGTAGTGACAGTGAAAGACAGATGTGCAGGAGTAATTATTCTTATCTGTTTTTACACATTTATTGTTTGTTTATATGGAATTACTTTCGTTTATATTCGGCTTGGACCTAATTGTAATTGCTTTCATTTCTTTCAACAATAGCCTGACGTCAATTTTTTACTTTTCGAATTTAAGCACGTGAGCTTCTATAAAAGAAGAATCAATGACATAATTTTGAAGTTATTTATCGAAATGGCAACTGCCAACGACAGTGGAAAAAAGAACAGGTGTGAACAAGGAAGTTGGGGAGGGGAGGGGGGTGTTCGAAAAATGGTCAATTTCATGCGAACGTAATAAATGAATGACACCGAAGAGCTTATCTATACTGGGTAGTTATTGATCATTATTCTTTTAACAATGACAGTAAATACACAATAACGTCCAGTTTAGTCACACACATGTCTCAAGTTAACTAAAGCAATTTGTATTTGTAATGGGTAAGTTTTATTTTTTTGCAGTTCATTGTAAATACTATTCATTTGTATTTGTTGTATTTGGGGTTTTTATTAATTTTATTATGTAAAGGTTTTTTTTATTGGTTAAGTATTTACTTGAATTAATTAATGATAAAGTGCATACGTTAAGAGAATTCTTTTTTGTCTTTCGGCTGCTCCCATCAGCGGTCGCCACAGCGGATCATATTCCTCCATTTGGTGCCGTCAGCAGCATCCTTTCTTCTAACTCCTTTCACCCTGATGTCCTCTTCAACCGCATCCATATACCGTCTCCTTGGTCTCCCTTTCTTCCTCCTTCCAGGCAGATGCATCTCTAACATTCTCCTCCCGATGTAGTTCTCTTCCCTTCTGATCGCACGTCCAAACCATCTCAGTCTTGCCTCCCTTTGCTTCTCTCCTAATCTCCTTACATGTGCTGTACCTCTGATGTATTCATTTCTTATTTTATCCAGGCGTGTGACCCCAAGTGACCACCTCAGCATTCTCAATTCTGCCACTTCCAAGTCAGCTTCATGCTTCTTTGTTGTTGCTACTGCCTCGAGTCCATATAAGAGAGCTGGCCGCACTACCGTTTTGTACACTTTTCCTTTCACGTTTGGTGATAGTTTTCTGTCACACAGGACTCCCGTTACCTTTCTCCATCCATTCCAACCTGCTTGTATTTCCTTCTTCACTTCTCTATCGCATCCCCCGTCGCACTGCACTGTTGATCCCAGATACTTGAATTCTTCTGTCTTTGTTACCTCTGTTCCTTGCATGCTTATTTTGTCATCCTCTCTTCTGTTCAGGACTAGGTATTCCGTTTTTGCCCTGCTTATCTTCATCCCCCATTTTTCTAAGGCACCTTTCCACTTCTCCTGCTCTTCAGCCGCATTTCTTGTCTTGCTGCACAGCACAATATCATCAGCAAATAACATGGTCCACGGTGCTTCTTTCCTGACTTCATCAGTAGGTCGATCTATAACTACTACAAATAGGAAGGGGCTTAGAGCCGATCCCTGATGGAGTCCGACCTTGACTTGAAAAAAATCGATCATCCCTGCAGCACTCCTTATGGCGGTCTCACTGTCCTTGTACAAGGCTTATACACTTTTCTGCTACTCCAGATGTTCTCATGCAATTCCACAATTCCTCCCTTGGCACTCTGTCATGCGCTTTTTCTAAATCTACAAAAGCACAGTGTAATTCCTTTTGCCCTTCTCTGTGTTTTTTTATCAGAATGGGCGGAGCAAATAGCACATCTCTAGTGCTTTTTCCTGGCATGAAGCCGTACTGCTTCTCGCCAACCTCTAACTCTTGCCTGAACCTTGCATCCAAAACTCTCTCCCACTATTTCATGGGGTGGCACATTAACTTGATGCCCTTGTAGTTGCCATACTCTTGTGCATCTCCTTTGCTCTTATAAGCAGGATCAGCACGCTCCTTCTCCACTCGTTTGGCATTTCCTCACCCTCCAGGATCCTATTGAAAAGCTTTGTGATCACTTCTAAATCCAAGTTACCGAGACACTTCCATGCTTCAATAGGTATGTTGTCTGGGCCTACAGCCTTTCTATTTTTCATTCTCTTCAATGCTTTTTTGACTTTCCCTTTGTCTATCCCTCCAAATTCATGTTCAGCTCTCTGGACTTATTCATTTCTAGCTTCTCTGCGGTTTTCATTGTTCATGAGGCCTTCGAAGTAGTTTTTCCACTTTTCTAACACTTCCTTTTCTCCTGTGAGTAGCCTTCCATCTGCATTAGTGACGACTCCGACATGCTGGATATCCTTTGATGCTTTGTCTTTTTTTTGCAATCCGAAATAGATCCTTTTCACCTTTCTTTGTGTGCAGTCTGTCATGGAGATCACAGTATGCCTCCTCCTCCTTTGCCTTGGCTACCATTCGCTTTGCTTACTTTCGTCTGGTGTCATGTTCCCTTTTGTCCTCCTCTCAACCTGTTCTGTCAAACACTTTCTTTGCTTTCTTCTTGTTGTGAATGCTTTCCTGTACTGTATCAGTCCACCACCATGTTTCCTTTCCTGGTTTCCGATAGCCTGATGTTACTCCCTGGACTGCCTTGGCCGTTTCTCGAATTCTCTCAATATGTTGTGACCAATTTTTCAGTACATCTGTAGTTGAACTCAGGGCCTCTAGTAACTCGCGGTTGAAATTCCTCCTGCACTCGGCTTCTCTCAGCTTCGACCACCTTATCTTTGGTTCAACCGTCGTCTTACTTTTGTTTGGTTTTAATCCTCAGCTTTCTTATTTCCACTTTGTGCCTAACAGGGTCTCAACACAATCCCTACACTATTTCTTCTGTTGTCCTCTCCATGGTAGATTAACTTGTATCCATTCCCAAGTAGTCTGGACTTGCTCTCATTCCCTCTTTTTTCCTGGATGCATAATATGTCAATGCGTCTTCTTTCCATCAGATCTACAATCTCCCTTCCTTTTCCATTCATTGTTCTCACATTTAATGTACCAATCCTTAAAGTCATCTGCCTGTTTTTTTCCTTCTCGCGTTTTTTTCTCTTTTTCTTGCCTCCTCTTGTTTTCAATCTTTTCCTTTGCTGTTCAGCAGTAGCATAGTTTCCGGCACCGCCCTGCTGACCAGTGGTGCTGACGGTCGTTGGTAACCCGGTTCCCGACCGATCCAGAATGATTTGAAGATTTTTGATCCACATTGTTTTAATTTGGCAGGTTTTCTACATCCGGATGCCCTTCCTGACACCAACCACAGTTATAGGCGGTGTGCCTAGCCTTTGGTCTGAGGACCCCCTCTCAAGGCAGTGAGTGGCCATACCCGGTCGATGATCTCAAAAAAGAGCTCGTCTGCCCAGGAATGGGCTGCCCCCTCTCAGGCAGGGCTGGCCAACAGAATGAAGGCCTCCATAATCCAGGGAGGGGTGGCTGACCGGGCGGTACGGCTTGCCAAAGGGCGTCCCGGGGACTATGCACTATCCAAGGCAGGGTTGTCCATTCCCTGAGGTTCATGTTGAACCTGCAAACCCGGCATACGTTAAGAGAATGTACTTTTGAAATAGTTCTACTATTATGTTTCACAAGATTGTTTTTATGCTGTGAAATGTATTACTATTACTTTTGTCTTGCCTATGGAAAAGCCTTTAAATCTCACCCAGATACTTCTTGATTATTTATTTTTTATTTTTCCAGAGTCTTCTTGATTGTTTACTATATATTTGTTTGCGATTTTAGGGTTTTCTTTGTTATATTTGTTTATTTTTCTTGTTTTTTTCTTTAACTTTCGTTTTTCTGTTATCTCTGTGTTTGATGTGTGCTTGTCGGGAGCTTGTGATTGTATCGTTGAATAACTTGTATGTCATGTGCCCTTTTAAATGGCTTTTGCGGAATGCCGTAGTTTTTACCGTATGGAGCTATCTGTAGAACCAGAGGTTGCGGTTAATGCCAACCTCCCGGGATTGTTCAGGTTAACGATGAGTTGATCTAGAACATCTTGGATTTCAACATCACTGTCAACTGGATTGTAGAATCCAAGAAGTACGAATTTTATCGAGGATGGAAATTTGAACACCCGAGGAGATTTTTTGTGGAGAAATATTTTACGACACCAGATGATTCAAATGATAAGGGAACAGTGTCGACAATGGTTTCAACTATTACTAAATGTTTAGAAAAACATCTTTCAGTCATTGGTTTCAGAGATATTGATGAAATTTCTGCACAAATGGGGGGTGGACATTGGCTCTCAACTGATGTTTTTCAAGGCAGGTGAAATGTTGGAAGCGCATTAAGGGCAGTGGGCCTACAATAATGGTAGCTTGTGAAGCTGTTTATTCATCAGTAAGAAATCCATAACACTACCAATGTTGCCATTGGCACGATGGCTTTACTTACCAATAGTCAGGCAAGTGTTCTATCAGATGGATTTCGGTCATTAAGAAAGTACCTCCCTACGTATAGGGGCTTCATAGTATTTGTATCATTTCATGCAGATGTGTTCTTCAAACAAAAGCATAGTGAGCTAGATGGCAATAGTGATACACTTTCGTACGTGGTGAACTACTCGTCATTGGTGTTAGACTGGTAGGTAATGAGCTTTGGAAATGCTAAGACTAAGAGATGCTAGGGTCAGCACATTAGAATTTTTTTGTGTTTTATTGTATACATTTGACGTAATGACCACTGGAGTTTTCCCCGCACAATGCTACAAATTATATATTTTTTATTTCATCTTTGTCACACACTGCACAAATTACCTCAAGCAAAGTAAACACAGTTAACAAATTTGACGAAGAACACACCAGCCCAATCACACTCCCAAATATTTTTGCTCACTCTTAACTCTTCTCATGTAGATGAAAAGCAGTTGATGGCAAGCGTGGAAGATTAGGCATATAAAATGGATTATATTCTCCCATCTATGGTGTTCAGCCCTTGCAAGTCCCGATAACAGAATCCCATCCAGGGGCATCACTCCCCAGCAACAATAACCTGCTTCCAAATGATAGACATTCTCTAGGATATCATAGGAGAAGATAATGAGCTGAGAATGGTAAGGTGTCTACTCAGTAACACTGTGATAAATATGAAGATTAATGGAGCTTTCCAACAATACTCCTTTACAGCCAACACAGGAATCCCTCAGGGAGATGGCCTCAGTCCTGTTCTTTTTGTAATTTATCTGGAGAATGCTTTGCGTGATGCTCGACTACACCCTGAACTTGAATTTCTCCCAACAAAATCTTATCTGTCCCTCAAAATTGTAGCACACACGGATCTTGCATACCCTCACCGTCTTTTTTACAGCTTCGACGATTTTAGGTTGAGGTATCCAAATCAGTGCCATTGTACGCTAGGTCAGTGATATGACAGTAGTTTTGTAATTAGGTTGCGATCGTTACATCTGCTCATTGGAGTGATGAGTGCAACTCATAATTAGGTGACGAGGTGTCAAATAAATTCATTACAAAATAAATAAGGGATCATTCGTTAAGTAAGAAGTTGCTCTACACGCTTGCCAGGCTACAGTTAGTTGATAAAAATATCGTAAGATGGCTGATAAAGTAAAAAAGACAAGAAGTACACTTCCAATTAAAAGAAAGTACCAGGCTTTACAAGATATTTCATTAGGGATACCAAAGAAGTTAGTAGCAGAGAAATATGGAGTGCCAAGAAACACAGTATCAACCTGGCTTGCAAACAGGAAAAAATCATGACTGCTTATGAATCTGGAGGAGTAAATCCTAAGCGACAGAAGATGAGTAAAGCAGAAAACGAAAAACTGGACAAGGCAGTTACACTTGGTTCCAAAACACTNTTGCCAGGCTACAGTTAGTTGATAAAAAAATCGTAAGATGGCTGATAAAGTAAAAAGACAAGAAGTACACTTCCAATTAAAAGAAAGTACCAGGCTTTACAAGATATTTCATTAGGGATACCAAAGAAGTTAGTAGCAGAGAAATATGGAGTGCCAAGAAACACAGTATCAACCTGGCTTGCAAACAGGAAAAAAATCATGACTGCTTATGAATCTGGAGGAGTAAATCCTAAGCGACAGAAGATGAGTAAAGCAGAAAACGAAAAACTGGACAAGGCAGTTTACACTTGGTTCCAAAACACTCGTGCAAATAATGTTCCGATTTCAGGAGTTATTCTTAAGAACAAAGCCTTAAAATTCACATCATCATTACACCTTGATGATTTCAAAGCTTCTGATGGCTGGCTTGACAGATGGAAGGTTAGGCATAATGTAACTTTTAGATACGTATCTGGGAAAGAAATGTCATGTACCTCTGAAATGACAGCACCATGGAACGAGACTAATCTCCCAACTATTCTGTCCAAGTACGAATTAAAGAACATTTTCAACGCTGATGAGTTTGGCCTCTTTTATAAAGCATTGCCAAATAAATCTCTGCATTACAAGAACGAGCGATGCTCAGCATCCTGCAAAGCCTGTTGGAGACAAATTGCCTATGTTTGTGATAGGGAAATCAGCAACGCCAAGACGTTTCAAAAACATCAAAAGTCTGCCTTGTCAATACCGCTCGCGGAAAAAGAGTTGGATGGATGGTAGCATCTTTAAGGAATGGCTCATACAAATCGACAATAAGTTCGTTGCTGAGGGAAGAAAGATCGCACTTATCGTTGACAACTGCCCTGTTCATCCAAACATCGACAAGCTGCAAGCAGTGGAGCTGATTTTTCTGCCTCCAAACACCACTTCCAAAACTCAGCCTGTGGACCAAGGAGTTATACGTTCGTTGAAGGCTCACTATCGGGCACATGTTGTAAAGAAATACATTGCCAATATCGATTCAAACAAAGGGGTGTCTAATATCAGTATCTTAACTGCAATGTCCAATCTTGCAGAAGCCTGGGACCGAGTAACATCTGAGACAATTGTGAACTGTTTTCGGAAAGCTGACATTTGCACAGAAAGGCAACAGCAAAGTTTAAATGATTCTGATGACCCATTTCAAGAGCTAGCCAGTGAAATTGAGGAGCTAAGAGCGCGAAATGAGGGTTCAGTACCACCAGTAATGACAGCAGCCAATTACATAGACACGGATGATGACTTGTTAACTTTTGAAGCAGGTCAGCTTACCGACGAAGAGATCATAGCCACGGTGTGTAATTTAGATGAAGAAAGTAAAGAAGAGTGTGACGTGATTGAAGAAGAAGTTGTTGTACAACCGCCAACGAAGAGTGAAGTTGTTCAGGCTCCAGAGGTGCTTCAAACATCTAGTCTTTTTTGTGTTGAAATGGGGGATGAAATGCGAAAAAAAAATCAATTCCTTTTCAAGGTTGTACTATTTAGCCACGAGTAATAAAAAACAACCTATTTCTGAAAAACCTATTTCTTTTGATTTTCTATTTGCTATCTATTAGAGCGACAGCGCTTATCATCCTATAGGCCGTTTCTCGAACAATTCAGTGCGCCACCTAAGTGTATATACTAAGGGGAGGGTCCAAAAAGTATTCTGGGCCATTTTGCCTTGAAATTCTTCATAAAAAAAATTCCTTTCTGTGTAACGAACTATTTTCGAGCTATTACGAACTATTTTCTCGGTCCCTTGAAAGTTCGTTATAGCGGGATTCCACTGTAGATATAAGTAGCTTGCTCCTCCGATAATAAAGCCTCTTATTCTTTTGTCCTTGAATGAGTGTATTTTACATTTTATTAGCTGTTTAGCATCTTGTGTAAATTGGCAGTACTTTTTCGTTGTGATTTAAAACTGATGATGTATGCGCAGGTTTGGAACATATTTTATGCTGAGCTTGCATTTTTTTTGTTTTGAATACCGATTTTCTGTGGATTGTTTTGTTCCCTGGCTCCTTGTGGATTGACCAACTTCATTCTAAGAGACGTGGAAAGAGGAAAGCAAAGTAGCGAAGGAGTTGCAAGGATTCATCACTCGCATATATATCATTGTTTCTTACTTTGTTACTTGGTTTAGTACTCATAAATATGGAGAAACTTTTATCAAGGACTTTTATGCAAACAAGGCTCTTTCATGTAAAACGATCAGATTCTTTAACAAGGCTGGTTTTATGCAATAGGAAGCCTTTTGTCACATCTCAGTCATTGCCAAATGCAAGACTGGCAAGTACTGTAGTTTTAGGAAATATTAATCCATCAGTAAAGTCTTTAGATGAAGCCAAACCATTCTCAGCATTACCTGGACCAAACACATACCCTGTCATTGGATCGATGCCGGCGTTTTTCCGTGAAGGTGGCACCAATCAATTCCATAAAGCACTCATCAATCTGCGAAAGAAATATGGTGATGTTTATCGATTTACTATTTTAGGGTTGAATTGTGTTGCAGTTGGTGATCCAGCGATCGTTGAAGAAATATTTAGACATGAAGGAAAATACCCTTCTAGAGAACCACCACTTCCAGCTTGGCTTGATTATCACAGAAAACGAGGAATTAGTGAAGGGATTTTTGTCTTGTAAGTTGATTAACAATTGATCAGTAATTCGTGATATGTGTCCGTTGTATGTGTATATTTCGTTGAATCTTAGTCGGTTTATTTAAAGATACGTGATGAAACTAGATTTTGAGGCCAATGCATTCCTCGATCGATAGGTGCTATCATAGCTGCAATGCCCTTAACGTTCGTGCAACGGAACGGATCACAATAAATATTAGAAACGTGCGTACACCCATGGATATAGATTTCGAAGCATAAATTGAGTAGCAGTCCTCTATTGTCTGCTTTTAGTTAAAATGTAATAATACAATGTAAACATTCTCTCAGAATTGTAGTGTGTTTTTGAGTGTGTAATGTAGTGTAATGATTTGACCTTTGTGTAGAATGCAGTATTTTGCATAATATGCAGAAGTAACTTAAATATTTTTACCAGCTATGTCTTGCTTTTGGTGCAGAGAATTTTTTATGATTTAGCATGCCCTTTGAATGGCAGACTGACCATTGATATAGTGATGGGAGATAGCTAATTGGATGTTGTTTGTGGTTTTGGCAACCTTAGGTATAAAGCCAACCTTGGTGTCTGATGTTCGTGCTTTAAGTTCTCTCTGGAAAATTGAATGAGTTAAACCCTATCCTCGAATAATTTGTTTTCTTGCTGTATGCAGAACAATTTTTTTTCAGCAGTCTTGGAGATACGATAGAGGCTGCATCAGAATAGGGAGAGAGAGAGAGAGAGAGA
>RDPX01000452.1:228112-239451 GCA_003991215.1 Morbakka virulenta | reverse complement strand
AATTGAAGAGATGCAGAAGATTGTAATCCTGTAATCTGCACGGATCCTGAGAAAAGTCCTTGAAAATTGAGGAGACTTGCTGTCACCAATATCAAGGAGACATTATCGTTGAATGAAGTGACATCTTGTCAGTGTGCGATAATTCAATAATAATGATAATAATAATAATGGAAACTTTTTATTTTTTCATCTGAACATATACAATTACAAACCTCACTAATCAAGGTAGTTTGCATTGGCTTGCCTATTTAACAAAATCAAAATTAAATATTTTACTAACAAAATCAATAAAGCGACAATAGTTCAGGGCTGGTCCATGGTTTATTTCTACGACAGAATATGTAGTATGTGGTGCTATAATAATAATAATAATAATAATAATAATAATAATAATAATTGTGTATCCAGTATAGAATAATAACATATTGAAAATCGATACCAGATAGAAACCGCATAAAATGTGCCTTGTGGGAACTCGTGGAAATCATACGCAGGAACCCCTGGTAAACAGTGGGTCCATTTTTGTCTTTCACAGATATCCATCTGAAAGAAACTAAGGGAAGAAACAGACCAAGAAAAAGTGGGACTTAAAGCACGCAAGACACCATAAAATGCAAGACATACTTATCGCCCCTACAGTATCCTTCGTGGTAAGGCCTTTCCTCTTGGGTTGGTCTTCAGCCAAGGCTCAAGCATCTCAAGACCTCTGTTCTGCATGGTCGGGCACAACAGCCAAAGCTCCGACCAAGGAGAGACAAGAGCTCTGCACTTGATGTTAGTTAATAGGCCGAGAAGCGATAGGAAACAATCAAAATAACGAGAAAAAATTTAGTACACACACATACAGAGCAATATACTTAGAATAGGGCCTTATCAGAACAATGTGAAATGAAACATTTCATATTGTAATAAAGGAATAAGTGATTTTTGTTATAACGATGAAAATAGATGGCGATGGAAGGGTGGACGTAAAAATAACAATGCCTGAAGCTAGATTGTCTTTTGAGATGGCGTGCTTCGTTCAGTCAGCAATTTAAGTTGTTTTTTCCTGTGGGGTTTACAGCAAAATTGAAGTAACAAACACGTAGGAGTCGTTTGAAGATCGTTACCTTGTGCTATCTATGAATAATAATGCCATTGAAAAAAAAGGAGATGAATGGATGGATGTACAAACAATGCCCGGGGTTGGTTTTTGAGACGTCATGCATTTGTTGAGTACCAATTTGGGTTGTTACTTTTCCCTGTGGAGTTTAAGGTAGAGGTTTCAACCTGAAGTAACATGCATATAGGAGTCAGTTGAAGATCATTAACTTCTGCTATTATACTGAAATAACTCGGAAAATTGACCTTGTTCACAACGTATTTGATTACGTGTCTCTAAGGAATAAGAAACTTGATAAAAGTTTAAGGAGCAAGATTACAAATTGCAAGAAATAACCTGCTTATGACAATAACGAAGATATACAAGAACTGTTTTTTTTCTCTGGACAATGATGGAAATGTTAAAGAAGCAGGTTTGAAAAGTTCCATTTTGTAGATTTACATTTTCTTAACTTAAAACCATCAAGTGTCAAGCTTAGTTGAAGAAGACCCCAAAGCAGATTGAGAAAAAAAAATTATTGTTTAACTTTGCAAAATTTTAAAAGCTTCAGTCGACCATAGGAAACATTTTATTTCAGAGAGAGGACTGGTAGCTATTATTAGACTTAAATGCTCACAGAATTAAACGTAGGTGTAAAAGAATATCGAGTATATGGGCACTTTGGTTTTGATAATATGATCTAACAATATTTTGTAACAATTATTGACGTTTACAGAAAACTTAAATTTTGTTACTGCTTATAGATATATCAAAGATACTTAACCTCTTTTCAAAAATCAACTGCCCTTCACTTTGGAATGTTAAAGACAATTTATATTCAACTTTTATCTACTTCTCTTAGTGGACAAACAGAACCTCCATATGATCTTTAATTGTTTTAATCAACCAGACATGTTGCAATGTTTGAAACTTTCGATTTAGTTTTTGTTGCCATTTGAATTTCCTCAATAGAGTGTGCTGACGTCATCAAAGCTGCCCGTATCAAAATAGCAAGTCAACCAAGTATATATCAGGTATATAGCAATGTCAAGTTTACATCGTGGAAGCCATCCACAAGTGATGTCAGGCTTCCCTGATACAGGAAGTGTTTAAAATTACAACTTGATTATACACGAGACCTTTCGTTGACGGTTCGGAAAGATCAGCTGATACCTCGAAAGGACGAAGGGAGGATAACGACCATTGACGCGAGACAAAGAGCCACGAGATATGGGGCTTGCATATCCATGTTGTTATTGGAAAGTAACTTCAAATGATAAAGTGAATTAGAGGCCTCTCTGGTTTGGTTTTGCCTTCGTTATTTTACCCTCTTCGTGATAAATAACATGTTGATCAGAAGGTCTTTTTAAATCATTTCTTGTAACAAGATGTCAATACGTCAAGATATCATTTGACGCTTTTAATGTTAGTGGAGTTAATAAGAATGGTGTTAGGCAAGAGTCCAAAAAATTGTGATAAAAGCGTAAAGCTTTGTGAATAGACATAATTTAGATCTTTTTAAAGATCTTCAGATATTTCACCATGGGCAAGGCTTTGAGCCACTTGACTGCAGAGGGCTACTTTTCTTACTTGTTTTTATTCTTAACACTTTTTTATCTCTTTACTTTATTGATATCTTCACTCACCCAAATCTCTCTCCAAAACCATATGCAAACTCAGTGGTATGGCACTTATGCCACTCATCTTTGCAAAACAAATTGGGCACAACAGCCTACTTCCAGAGAAATGGGTAGGGTTCGAACCGGGAAGCTCTTGCGTAGTAATTAGTTGGTTTAACCATTCGGCCGCTACTGGATTTATGTTTATCACGCTTAGCGAGATTCCATGTCGATCCTTCCTGAAATGTAGGATCTGGTGCTATTATAAGATGTTATGGAATTCCTATCTTTTTTTATTACAGACCGTATATTGTTGTGGTTCACACAATCAAATGCTTTGGTGTGGTTAAAAAAATCCTTCGCGTGCCTTTTTAAATCTCCACCTGATGCTTGCAACATGGTCTCTAATTTCCCTTCCATGAAACAACCCTGTTTTCTCAATTGATATTTTTCTGTCAATGTAGGGTATTGGTCTTCTCTGGATTATTTTCAGAAGTATTTTGCACACGTGGACAACAAGAGAAATTGTTAGATTATTTAAACATTCTCTGATGTCTCTTTTCTTGGGTAGCAACATGAAGACGGATCGTTTCCAATCTACTGGGCATTTTAGTGGTTTTCCAGATCAGCTTATATAATTTGAGAATTTCTTTGTCATGGTTTTTTACCAGTTCAATGGGGATATTGTCAATTTCTTTGCTTTATTAGACCCAAGTCCTTTAATAGTAGGTTATATTTCTGCTAGAAGTTGGTCCGGTTCTTGCTCAAATTCTTTTGGTAAGAAGTCATTTGATATGTCTGCATCCCTGCTGTCCAAGCGCTATGTGTATTCTTGATATCTCTTATGTATCTCTGTTCCTTCTGTGAATACTTCACCATATTGGTGTTTAACTGTTCCATGCGAGGTGCCAACTTTCACCATTTCAATAGCATGGAATATATTGCTTGATATTCCATTTGCTTGATTTTCTTCTATATTTCTGCAAATATTTTTGAGGATTCTTCTTCTTTTTTTTCTGAGTTTCTTACCCTTTCAGGACGTTGGAGATCACGGTCTTCCATCTCTTTCTCTCTTTTGTCAGTGCTAAAATTTCACAGTCACTCCTCTTGAATTAGAGATCCTTGTTCAAGCTGGTAAGGAATTTCAGTCTCTATCTTCCTCTACTTTTCTTTCCTTCAATCTTCCCTGTTAACACCAAGTTTTCCATTCCTTCACATGTCATTGTATGACCCAGAAACTGCAGTTGTCTTTTTCTAATTACCTTCATCAACTTTCTTTGCATTCCTGCTCTCTCTAATGCCACTTCATTGCTCACTTTGTCAGTCCAAGATGTTCTAAGAATTCTTCTCAGGAACCACATTTCCACTGCATCTATTCGTTTCTTCATGCTTTCATTGATGGTCCAAGCATCACAACCATAAAGCAAAACAGACCACACATAACATTCTNATGACCCAGAAACTGCAGTTGTCTTTTTCTAATTACCTTCATCAACTTTCTTTTCATTCCTGCTCTCTCTAATACCACTTCATTGCTCACTTTGTCAGTCCAAGATGTTCTAAGAATTCTTCTCAGGAACCACATTTCCACTGCATCTATTCGTTTCTTCATGCTTTCATTGATGGTCCAAGCATCACAACCATAAAGCAAAACAGACCACACATAACATTCTAGGACTCGAATCTTAGTTTTTACTTGCAGCTGCCTGTTCTTGAAAACTAAACTCATTTTACTAAAAGCATCCTTCGCCAAAGTGATTCGTTTCTTTATTTCGTTCACACATCTTTCATCTGATGTTAGCAAACTACCAAGATAAGTAAACATGATTAAAACCATATAAGGTCCACAAGTACCACATTGGTTAGTAGACAGAGACTATTTTCGTCCTTTATTATCACACCATATTTTGTATTTTAGCAAGTTCCATAGCCTCAGGATCAACTGTAAGGAAGTTTGTGTGATGGCTTGTTTTAAGGACTGGACATGAATACACTAGTCGAGAAAGAACACAAGGATTGTTTCTTGAATTATCTTTCCCTTTTTAAGTGCATTAAATAAATGTACTTTTACTACGTTTTTACCAAACTGTGAGAAAAGTTCACTTTAAAATCTGTTTTGAGGAATAGGCACGATTACCCCAGCCTGAAAAAAACACGATTGCATGCTTCAGGAGAGCTCTACAATCTATCATTTAATAACTATCAAACTGCGTATATTAACCAAGTTCCACTCTTTACTTGATACTATTTTGGTTTTCTTTTGTGTTTTGATTTTTTTGCTCTCTGGGTTCCTGCCAACATTTCTTGGGAGATTTGCAAATTAAATAGTCACAGCAATAGAGAACTAAAACATATCTAGTCAGGAGGCTGAAAGAGTCAATTCAAAAAGGAATCATTGTTGTTTCGTAGATTACTCTGTCGCTTGCATTTAGCTTGCAAACAATGAAGACAGTTTCGGTCTCCTACAGTCTATTAATCTACAGTTGTGACCCTGATTTTGTGTTTTTATTTTTTGTTGCGACCCCCGAGGCTGTCAAGAATTAATGTTGATCTGATTGTCTACAATATATGGTTTTTGGTTTTCTTTGTTACATTAAGGGTAGATGTATTTAAATATGACAGTTTTGTGGATCATATTTCACTCCAGGGGGTAACTCCTTGAATTTTATGATAGAAGTATGTGGGCATTTTCTAAGACCCAGATATGGACCAGTTTTTAAAGCCCCAAAGTATTTTGACCAAATTTTCAAAGCCTCGAATACGCTGACCAGCTTTTAAAACCTCTGAAGTATTTTGACTAAATTTTAAAACTCTACAAATATGTTGACCAGTTTTTAAAAGCCCTCAAATATGTTAAGCAAATTTTCAAAGCTATAAACATCTTGATCAACTTTTAAAGCCCCCAAAAATTTTAACCAAAATTTGAAATACATAATCATGTTCACCGACTTTGAAATATGTTCTTTCTTTCGGCCAAATGAAAAAGGTAAACTCTCTTACCGTATTTAATATGCCAGCCATGTATGATGAAGCAAAGCATGTGTTCAGATGAAGTGTGGGAAATAGATTACTATAAATTTTACCAGAAGAGATTGAATATGGGAGGAAAATTATACTTTAATTGAACTTATGAACATTGTTGCCCCCAGAAGGCATGGTTGTGTATACCATGTTACACTGGCAAACGCAAAAATATCTTGGCATCTAAAAATTAAAGAGCGTTCAGTAACACAATTGTATCAAGAACAGACAAATATTACACAATCACCTTGGAAAGGATGTACTGTTGTTTTTGTTGCCTGCATTGGAACTCGCATCAAAGTTTATTATGCTTCACAAGAAAAGGGCGCATTGCGGTATGATGAAGGGGTATTTCATGGCCTAACAATACACACAGTTGAAACAAGACTGTCTGCAGAAAATGAGAACATTTGCTTCCAGCTACAACATTTATTATGCACCACTAATGTCGAGCTA
Organism: Morbakka virulenta; assembly: GCA_003991215.1. Lineage (NCBI taxonomy): Eukaryota > Metazoa > Cnidaria > Cubozoa > Carybdeida > Carukiidae > Morbakka > Morbakka virulenta. The sequence goes on along the minus strand of RDPX01000452.1, from coordinate 233,274 downwards.
ATTACACAGATGCGTGAAGTAATGCTTGATGAAGAAAAAAGGGCCAAATTGTATGCCATTTCTGGAAAAATGCAGACGTCACCAAGTTATCAATCCCGCAAGGCCAATCTGAATGCTTTTCAGCCACAAACCAGAAGTTAGGTCAGCCATGCTAGATTATCCCACTAGTGAGATATTAAAAGCCTCAGCATCTGTCTAACAGCAAGTTGCTTCCTAAGCAATACTGAAAGCTGATGTTGCTTTTGTTACTGCTGCCTTTGGTGAATTCAAGAGGTTCTATACTAGCTTAACTGAGCAGATAACACCCCAAAAGCCTTTATGTAAAAACTGTGCCAAGGAGGAGAAGAACTACCGTGATCATTGCCGCAAGTGTGGTAGTACCAATCATTTTGTACGAGACTGCCGCCAAGTATGGGGAATCGGAAGGAGTTGCTATCAAGGGGCAAACATTAATCCCTAAACACTCCACGCCTTCGTCTGTGATCGTTGTCTTGATGAGGATGTGGCTAAATTTCATCGGTGTAGTGGTTATCACATTATTTGTTATTGTGAGAAAAAGTGTCAAAAATTGGATCGGGGAAATTGTGTCAAATTATGTAATGCGATTGAAACACTTATGGGTGCTCAGTATATTGGCTTAGAGAAAGGGATCGATGTCAGCCATGTTCCCCCATAGTAGGAGAGAGAATGCTTTGTCTCGTGGGAAGTAAGTGCCTAGTACATTGGTTATTGAACCAGACTGACATGAAATGTCTGTGTGACACTGGGGCATAAGTTTCTCTTATATCGGACTATTAGTTACATTCGCATGTGATTAATAATAAGGCTATTCGAGATTTTCTTAAAATGATCATGAAAACAACTAATAATTTGGACATTCCATTAAAGAGACTTGTTGAACTCCAATTGAGTATTCCTAGCTGGGACTTCCATGCATTCCTATCTGTAAATTTTCCACACACCTAATCATGTTTCTGAACCAGTGGTTGGTTATCATGTGATTGATGAAATAATTGTAAGCTCTAAGAAATGTGTTCTGTCTGCAAAGAAAGCTGCAATCCCTGATATCAAGAACAGAGCTGCATCTGTGAACCTATTTCAGACCAAAAAAATCATCGGAACTTTGATCATGGGAAATCCACACCAAAGAGTGTAACGTAATCTGGCGAGAATAGAACCATATGCTGTTTTCAAAACACAAGGATAGTTAATAGTAAATGCCTAGTATTGCTTTAGCTACATCTGTTACAAGTATGCCAGAAGGGCATCAAAGTTTCAGAAACACTCCTCCATGTACCCAAATGACCATCTTGTCATGTTGCAATAAAACTGTTAAACACCTTAAAATTAGACGACACACTACATTAGGAGCCCTGAAAGTGGTCTCATTAGTGACATCACCAGAGACACAACTAATTGATAAAGAACAGTTACATTTATTTAATCAAGGAGATAAAACAAAATTATCTCCAGAAAATGACTGAATAAATTTACGGGAAAATACACCTTTTACATCCCTACCTGCCACCTTTTCCTTGAACGGAAAATTGCTCCACGATGTGAAATATTTGCTCAATCCAAAGATGATGTGTGAAAGATTTTTAAAGGCAAATCAGCATAACAGACTGTATTCCTGTGCAAAAGCTATATAATACACGTCACCGACCTTTGTATCCAGAAGTGGATACTTACCTTCAAACTCTTCTAAACAAAAACTTTATCAAAAAGTTAACCTCCGCGGCTGTGCTGTGATTTTCGTTCGCTCATGTAAAACCATACCTGACAACACCCAATGCCACGAATATAAGGTGTACTTGATGGTCAGCAGGAGGGAAGAGCTGTTTGTCTTATTCGATCAGCCACAAGCTTACATCAAGCTTTTATACTCAGAGAAACACCCTACCCACCTCAGAAAAGTCTTCAAACGACTAACGAGTCACGAAGTCAACTTAAAGCTCTCAAAATTAGACCTTTATAAAGCCCGAGTAGAGTATTTAGGCAGAGTGATAACACGTGATGTGTGCCACATAGATCCTGATAATAATAAGTGTGTGACTATGTTATTGCAAGAAAGACCACATACTATTAATGAGCTCGGTAAGGGGTTTGGATTTCTTGGATACTTCAGGAGGTTTATACAAGACTTTGCACGAATAGCTAAGCCATCATTATATAGGCTCCTGTAGAAAGCAAAGGGAAAAAAAAGTTGCACACTTGCAACCTTTAAAAGCGAGAGCCAAGTGTAACCAATTGTTATATTCAACAAAGATTCCGTAACTCCAAAAACACCATGAAGCTCTGCTATTTTTGAGAGAAAAAGGCGTGTCTGAAACGTATGTCTAATGTGTACTGGATATGTAAATAGGCTGTGAAACTATGGTCAATGCCGCAGGGGGAAGGACCAAAGCGTTCACAATTGATGTAGGCCTACATCAAGGTTCTACTTTAACCCTTCTGTTTTTCGCAATGGTAATGGATGAAATAACAGCGGAGCTCAAAAGCAGGGAAAGAACTGAAAAGGTGGATGGAGGCGCTGGAGAAAAAGTGGCTGAAGACCACTAGATCAAAAACCGAACATATGTGCATCAACAAGAGGGTGGAGTCACCTCCAATAAAAATAGAGGAAGATGACCTATACAGTGTGATGGTGGGAGTAATAAAGAGGCGAGAAAGAGGATTCAGGCAGAATGGTGTAGTTGGAAGGAAGTGATTGGAGTGCTTTGCAACCGAAGAGTACCAGTGTTGATCAAGGGAAAAGTCCCTAGTCAGGACGCTCTTAATGTATGGGATGGAAACGATACAAGTGACTAATAATTTGGAAAACAAAATAAATGTGGCAGAGCTGTGTATGCTGCGGTGGTCACTGGGAGTAACCAGACAGGGTGTGATCAGGAACGAGATGATCCGATAGGTCGCTGTGATTAGAGAAATCTTAAAAAATTTTGTGAGGTCAGCTTGAGGTGTTTTGTTCATGAGGAGAGAAGAGATAAAGAGTATGTTGGACGAGAAAAGATAGGGACGAGTGTACCTGGCACGAGACGGAGAGGAAGAACGATGAGGAGATTTTCTATTGTGTAAAGGAAGCTTTGGGAGCAATGGAGGTTGAGCGCGATGACGCACTGAATCTTGCTCTATGGAGAAGAAAGATTCGCCCCTGAATTGGGTGAAGCCGAAAGTAAAAGGAGGAGATGGAAAGGAAGAAGAAGAAAAAATAAAGGACAATTGGTTTCAGCAAAATAACCTTCCTGTCTACCCCTCTGAAAACATCGGTAAAAGTGCTTCACCTGTATGTTGGGGAAAAGGATCAAGTGCTACACAGATATTTGCAGCCTGTGTGACTGCTTGTTCTATCAAAAAACGCATAGCGACAGTTTGGAGGATTTATATTCCATATGCTATATTTAATTCACAAATGTGTCCATCTAACTCGGAAAAGTTTTGCACGATGTTTACAAAGTAGGCCGGAGGTTGAGGCAGAAGGACAATTATAAACCATTCGTCTCACCGAACTACTATGAAAACTTTGCATGTTATAAAAATGCAAATGATGTTCGAATTAAAAGCTGTTCCTCTAACTATCTAGGTAACTCGATAGACAACGACTACAAACTGGTGATTTTTTTTGTCCGCTTCATTACCCCTGAAAACACCGGTAAAAGTGTCTCATGTATATGCTGGGAGAAAGTAACATGTTATACAAATACTTACAGCGTCATCAGTGACAGAAAAAAAGTGGACGGTTGCTAGTTCTATCAGAAACCCATAGCGATAGTTCAGAGGGTTGATTTTGAATGTGTTTTAATGCAAATTACAAATGAACTTACCCAACTCTGACAACTTTTGCATGATGTTTGCAAAGTGACACGGACGTTGTTATCGAAAATCAATTATGGACCACTGCTCACCCTAAATTAAGATGTCGAGCTGAAAATTGTTTGCAATAACGTTAATTGACGCAAGTTTGTATACCTTTGATAATTTATTAAAGGTGAAGGCGTTACAGCTAAGTGAAATATTTATTTTGCAGTAGTAACTGTCACATATATCCCTTTCTTAAATATTGGCTCCTTTGCGTACCTGCATACCTCCTGGAATTATATTATAATTACATTACAGCAAACTGTCGTTTTCTGTCATCTACTAATACTTAAGTTGGTTAAAAAAGATATATAACAGGATTTTTTCGGTTTGCTTGTTGATTGAACTATCTATGTATATTTCCTGTAAACACATTCACCTATATTGGGGCCAGTCACTTATGATGGTGAAAGACCAATATTGGGTCTAACGTTACAGCCGTATATTGCTCTGGGTAAAGCTGCCTGTACGTTTTTTTATGGCAGACAAATTCTACCCAAATTTGCCAATGGAGATTTCGCATTCGGTAATTTGTTTGACTAAGTTTCATCAAACCTTCTGAAAGATGAAGCATATTGATATGTAATATCCTTTTGTTCGTAATCAAGTCAAATTTCTTTCTTTTCATTCCTTTTTCAGTTTGTTTATTTATTTATTTATTTATAATGAATCTTTATACAGGATAAAACACTTCAACAAAAAGATATGCTGTTATCAATGTGCGTCCTGTAAAATTAAGATAAAAACTAATTTAAAAGAAATTTAAATGATTTAAAAATAAAAACTTAATTAACTATAAAATTGTTTAACTGATAGCTTAAAAGAATTAAAATTTTTTATCTTTCTCACATCCATTGGTAGCTCATTGTAAATTTTCGCGCCAGTAAACGAGACTGCTCTTTTTCCATATTCTGTCCTCATTTTTGGTAGTCTCAAGGAAAGATTGTTATTACGTGTACCGTGATTGTGCTGAATGAGTTGATAATATTCACCAAACTGTTCACATATATCTTTAACCATGCACTTACGAACGAAGTAACAGAGATGACGTTTTGTTACGTTTTGAAGGCATGGTAATTCAACATTACAGTCTCTTTTGTTTTCGGAGATAATCTTTGAAGCACGACTTTTCAGCATTTGTAGGAACTTCAGTTTTGTCGAACTACAGTTAGCTTGAAGAACACTACAATAGGTAAGAGTAGGTACCACCATTGAATTGTAAATGGCTTTTGCAGATTTTAAGTCAAGTTGAGGTCTTAATTTACCAAGTAGCTTGAGACGGTTAGCTGACTTCCGGAAGACAC
>RDPX01000452.1:208317-219365 GCA_003991215.1 Morbakka virulenta | reverse complement strand
GTACCACGGTTCTCCCTCACTGCACGTGGTTACTGAACCTAAAAAGTAGTCACTATAGTCATTATTATCATCGACAATTTCACGAACGCCGGCAACGGTACTAGAACGACAAGACACTGCAAAATGGTTCATACGATTACACTTCCTGCAAAGTCGGCCACGAGCTGGGCACTGACCCTCTTGATGTTTACGATTGCAAGCTCCACACGACGGTAAGTTCACAGTTCTAAAATTGCCTACATCCTGTCGGTTCTGGTTAAATCCTCTTCTACTGTGACCTAACTGTGCTCGTCCTCCGCGAGTTCGTTGAGCATGTCCTCTTCCATCTTGACGTTGAAAGTTTACTGCATCCAAATTTTTGGCTTGTAGATCCTTAATTTGTGATTTTACTAACTCTGAATTCCTGGCCATTTCTGACGCTTTATCTAAAGTCAAGTCCTTCGTTAGCTGAAGTTTTTCTGAAAGTCCTTTGTCATTTATACCTATGACTAGTCTATCTCGAATTGCCTCGGACTTATCTGCAAAATCACAGTGTTCTGAAAGTTCATGCAATGATCGAATAAAATTCTCGACTGATTCTCCTTGGGCTTGCGATCTCAGATGAAATTTAGCTCTTTCATGAATCACATTACGTTTCATTACGAAGTAATCGTCGTACTTCTTCAGTATAACTTCAACTTTAGTCGCATCTTCTCCTTCCCCATATACAAACAACTTCACTATATGTTCTGCCTGTAGTCCCATGGCGTAAATTACGGAACTGATTTGAATATCGCCGTCTTTCTTATCTAGCTTCGTAGCAATTCTGCATCTGCACAATCTCTGTTTCTATTCCGGCCATCCACTTGGTCGGCTGAAGTCAAATGATTCTGGAGGGTTGAAGTTTGGCATGTTGGTTCAAATATTGAAAATATCACCTGAAAAGTCAATCTATTTATCTCCTAGGCGTTTTCTAACTGTAAAACGTCTGACACCATGTAGTACGACTACATCTGTGAACAGTCAACAGTTTTCACAACAACTCAAAAAGGTGCATACTGATACATAATGCAATGCATCCTGGGAACGTACATGAAATATGGCGGGAAATTTGAAATTGCATATAAATGTTATATCATTAATAAACAACACAGAGATTAACAAGAATTCATATGCACCCATTTACTTTTACCCAGTCTTTTTTCTTCCTTTTTCTGTCATTGCTTATGAATCTCTAAATTTTGCTTTTGTTTTTGCAGAACTGGTGAAGAATGGTGGCACCATAGAAGTGCCTTAAACCCAAAGCTGCTGAGGCCCAAACAAGTAGAATTGCACGGTCCTGCTATCAATGAAGTAGCAGATGACCTTATTGCTACCATTATTGCAAAAGCAGATAACGATGGTGTTGTATCAGATATTGAAAAGTTTCTGTCACGATGGGCATTGGAAAGTACGTTTCAGTTGTGTAGTCACCTCATATATTATTTTTGAAGCCACTTTTCATTGTTATAAAACAGCACATTTGTTGTATCATATTTATGCCTTGTATTACATGTAGTTGATAGCTGGAGTGATTATGGTATTTTTTCTGTTTTAACATTATTTTTACTAATCCGAGGAATTAAACTGTACTCATTTGAGAGATGTTACTGGAACATTGATGAATTTTGGTTGGGTGGCCTTTAGTACCAACTGTAACAAGAAAAAACATTAAAGACAGTATGACAAGATATTAAATCAGGATTTGTGGACTTAAAGGATGAGGATTTTTGAATTATACATAGGGGTACATATAATGATACACATATTGATAAATGGTGTAACTTATTTACTGATCCTTACTACTCCTTCTATCTATTGAGGAGTTCAGGAACAGAATCAAGAGAGCATGGATGAAGTGGAGGGCAACAAGTGGAATAAGGAGATGCCAGTTATGTTGAAAGTGAAGATATATAAGTGTGTGATTGGACTAGTGTTGTTGTATGGACTAGAGGTGATGGCATTGAGGAGAGTGGAAGAGAGGGCACTGATGTCGACTGAGATGAGGATGTTAAGATGGATGATAGGTCTGTCTCTGTGGGAGCACTGAAATAACAAGGATGTTTGAAAGTTCATAAAGGTTACCAGTATATGACAGAAGGCAAGAGAAGCAAGGTTGCATTGGTATGGTCATGTCATGAGAATGGGAGAAGAGATGGGGGTAAAGAAGACATTCAACAGCATGGTAGAGGACAGGACGAGCAGGGGAAGGTAGAGGCTATGGTGGAGCGATGTCATCAAGAAAGATATGGAGGAGGTTCGGGCGACAAAGGAGGATGTCAAGGACAGGCGAAAGTGGAGAAGACTGTGTCGAGTGACCGATACGACCTGACCCCTTTGGAAAAAGGCTGAAAGGAGAAGAAGAACTACTACTATTTGTGGTGAGTTGGAGCTTTCTTTTGGCATTTCTCCATTTTGTTGATTTGCTTTCCATACTAGTAGTAATGCTCCATTTCTGTAAATCATCATTGATCAAGACTTTTCTTTTATTATTTGGTGAGATGTCTTGATTAGTGAGTATTGGCAATAATGTGTGAAATGCTTTGTAAGCAGATCTTATGGGGCTGTAACTGCTTACACAAACACCCCAGCTTGCTCAGACATCTCCAAGATAACAGAATTCTGAAATAGTTTCAAAATAGTCAGTGTCAACACTGATAGCTGCAGGGTTGGGTTTTCAAGGCTCTGTTTAGAGGCAAGCAAGACCATGAAATTTTCTCAGCTTTCTTCACTTCATTTTTGATACCAGAACAATGCATATGCACCCCTTTCTTACATCTTGAACATGAGATTGAGTTTTCAACAATTCCTGCCCACCATACATCACAGGTGAATAATACTGGTGTGATCTTCATCATGGGAGCATCACAGTTGAATGGCTTAACCTTTGTCTTATTGACATTCACCTTTCCCTTTCCTAAGTCAATCCTTTCCATTTTAGCTGCTATGTGACTTAATCATCAGTGTTTAGAAGATCCCATGGGCATCCAAGTTGGGACTCACAAGATAAGGCTTCTATAACAATAATGAAAAGAAATCGGTTAAGACTTGGTCCCAGGTAGGTGCCAACTGAGAGATTTATTGGACCATTTAACTGTTGTTGGCTGAGGTCTTTGAATTTGCATTGCGATACATGGATTTTGAGCTAGGTGGCGAGGGCTGATTGAGTAAGGAGCCAGGCAGAAAACCGTTACCCAAAAGAACTAAAACGGCTATGGTGAGAAACCGTGAGAAATACATTTGATCATCTGCATAAGTCACTTATCCACTCTAATTTCCACATTGCATAACAGAAAACAGTGTGTTTCACAAGATTAAATAGCTTTTCTTGGTCTACAAATGCAAAGTAGGTGTTTTTCATCTTATTCAAATACTTCTCTTTCAACTGTGAGAGTATTAAGTTGGCATCAGTCCTGCATGAATCCTGAGACGTTTTCACAAATGATGGTATTGAAAATATGCTCCAAAGCTTTAATAACTTGTTCTTGTAACTTTAAGCCATGATAGTTTCCTCATAATTGAGCATTTTTTTCTGATTGAAAGTGTATAAGAAAAGAAAGTAATTGGTTTGGTACTCCGTAAAAGAGTTAGCTGCTTTGACTAGGGAACCCGAAATATTGCATCTATTTTTTCGGAAAATAACGGGGAAAAAATCGCGAAAATAGCATTTAATAGCGGGTTGAAAGTTGTCAAGTTCTTCAGGAATATGCAAGCTAAAAGGCTCGTTTCAATTTGTATTCAAGAGACTTGAAGCCAACGCAGTCACTAAGGCAAAGGTCGTTTGAATAACAAGAACGTTCATGTACACGGACTTCATCACTGTTAATTGAAATAGAGAGCATTTCGTTTCTTGATTGTTTCCTCTTTCATTCTACGTCTGTTTGAGGAGAGCATGGAAGTTTTTGTGGAAAATTAACGCTCCGCAACTGAGCTGTTTGATGGGAGGACGAGAGCTATGACCGCTTCTTTGAGAGGTTGGGAAGTCTATCTGTCATGCCTCTCCAAAATAAGATGACGTCATTCTTGCAGACTTGGTAATTTGAGAGAACAGATTTCTGTTTTGACTGTTTCAATGCCAATGCTGTCAACGTTTGGACCAGTCTGAGCCCGTGTCTCTACGTCCAGCACCAGACACTGTGCTTTCATTGGATTTAGAACACGAACAGCGCGTAAAAACGGTAGTGCTGGGTACTTGCCAACCTCTACGTACAAAGCAAGTCTGCTTGCTGCGGCAGCAAAGCCAGCTTTCAAGCGCTCTTCTTCGGCTGTGCACGTATCAGCCTGGAATCGTAGTTAAGTTAAGAAGTCGCTCGCTGTATCGTAGGTTTCGGATGAGAGAAGCTCCGATTTCTCCAGAGTGAGCAAAGTGTGTGTAAACCTGTCTGTTTGAGCAGCAATAAATTGGAACATCCATTGGAACCTGAAGGGTCAGTGAGCAATTCCCGAAGTGACGTCAACACTCTGGTCATTGAAACTTAATTCTCTTTCTACAAACTCTTCAGAGAGACACGTGCTTCGCGTGGTATATGTAGGCATTCAACCAGGTTTCCCATCTGTTCACCACTGGTTCAGGACATAATGCGGGATTATTCACTTTCTTCTCCAGCAGGAACTTCAAATACCTCAGCTTTCGCCCCGGGGACTTACACAACAGCTTTTTCAACAGTGATACGAGCTTGTCTACCTTTGGGAAAGTATTGGGTAAAGGCTTCGCGGACGAGATAAGCAATATGGGCCCAACAAGTGATGTGCTGAGGATTTGGATACAGTGTTGAAAGCACGTCACGGTAGGCCTTCAACATATAGCCTGCGCTATCAGAGATGAAAGCACGCACCTGCTCAAAGCCTATGCCAAAATCACTCAAACATTTGACAACGGCACACGAGGCTGTAGAGCTATCAACCTTCCCTAAAAAAATGGTGTCGATGATATAGAACTTATCCATCTTTGTTGCATCTAACGCTTTGACTAAAACATTCAGAACATACCTTTGCTCGACATCTGTAGTTTCATCGATACACAGCAACTGGCGTACAACTTTGTAGCTCCTGAAGCCTGTACGAGTTACCAATATACCAAAGAGGTTTCAAAATTCACACAGTTTTAGAGTACGTGTAGGTGGAGATCGAATTTTTGAAAGGGTACCACATGCTTGCATTAATATAGGGTAGCCTATATTTTTTGCATTTTTATGCATGGGGTTCTATGGGTAACTAACTTGGTGCGACAGCCTTTAAGATCGAAATCTTCAAAGCCTATCTTCAAAGCTGATTTGGCCAAAGGATAAAATGTACTTGGCAGCACGTGCCAAACGAAACTACTGAAGCATTTCTGTGTCGACAGACAGCTTGCAGGTGAAGTTTTTTTTCTGTTGGCGTTCCTTTAAAAAAATGTTCGGCTCCTTTGATATCTGATCATTTGAATTGGGTTGATTTCATAACTTTGTTCATAATAAACTGGATTTAATGTTGGTGTTTGAGAAATCATCGGAATAAAATGTAGAAGTTTCGAAAAATAGCAGATTCTAGCTAGAAAAAGCAAAAATAGCATTTTATTGCCGAAAAAAAGCGAAAATAGCAATTTGTAGCAATTTATAGCGGATTCCAAAATTTCGGGTTCCCTGGCTATGATACAATCAGATGCATCTATTTCCACTACACACTAAGCAGCTGGGTCAATTTCTTGAACTATGGAGCTACATCCTCATTTAATTCATCAAATGATTCTTGTGCCTCCAGAGATAAAGGAAACACGTATTTTGGCTAACAGGGGGAGTTTTTTTGAAAACCTTAAGCACTAATGAGAATAACGGGCAAGAAATTTGGTTAGTGTTTTGAGTCTTGATAAATCTCAGGATATGAATAACATCAGTAGTAGTGAAAAGTGATGCAGGTCTAGTATGATTAAGTTTCACATATTTAATATTCCGATTAGTTAAGCAACTTAGTAGAGAAGTTACATCGATCTCTGTTGAGAGTAAGATTGTACCAGTTGACAGTATTCATAAACTTTCCCAAACCTAAACCTGCTCTTCCTTGATGCATCTACAATTGGTTACATTGTGAATGTAAGGAATGTTCCGCATAGTTATTCTTTAGTTATTATTATTATTATTATTGGTGGTAGTGGTGTTATTATTGTATCATTATCACAATTAAACTGGCAATGCATAGTCCACCTTCAGGTTACATCTCGTACCTTGAGAAAATATGCATGTTGTCTCTGTAGAAAACATAAATAGGTCTTCCTGCCATTTAGTCTCTTTTCTCCAGTATATTTCTAACAATCCCTGCCGTACCTATATGGCATGCTTCCTGTAATACCTGTATTCCCGGTTCAAAGCCAAGGATGCAATGTAATGAAATATTTTGAGACTTTTTTAAACACCCTGATTTCCACTGGCATTATTGCAACTTTCTTTACATCATGCTTCTACATTTTCAAAATTTGATATTCGAGATTGTTATAGTGTTCTAGTTTTTTCTTCTCTTTCTGCTTCACAAGAGTGTCAAATAGACATGCCACGTTGATTATTTGGCAACTCTTTCCTTTCTTATTCTTCAACTTGACATCTGGTTGGTTTGTTATGATCAATGCGAATTTCAGAGTGAATTGCAAAGTCCCACCATAATAATGCTTGGTCCTTTTCAAGTATTTATTGTCACATTCGGATCTGAATTTCTTGCATAGACATCAATGCAGGATACCTGCAACTTTATCATGTCTCCAGCTTTTATATTCTCTCCGTACAAATTTTGGGTATTCAGATACCACATGAGCAATGATATCGTCCCTTTCCCAGCACATTGTACATTTAGAGGACATATCTTTATTAATTTTGCTTTTTCACTAGTTCCTTCTAAAGATTTGGTCTTGTGTCGCTAAAATCATCCCCTCTGTTTCTTTCTTTAGATATCCACTCTTAAGCCAATTACATGAATTTTTTTAAAAAATTTTAGGTGTATGCAGTGTAACGTTTGGGAAACGACTGGGTTGTTTTGATAAAGAACCAAATCCTAAATACCTCAAAGTTATCGAAGCAAGCGAATCTGCATTTGATGCATTGATCAGTCTTTTGTTTGAGATAACACCACTTGCACGAATATTTGGAACAAAAGCAAGAAGACAGATAACTTCTGCTTTGGATGTGTTATATGCAACTGGAACTGAACTAGTAATGGAGAAGCTTCAAGAGTTTAAACAAAAAGAAATTGAAAATGCTTTGGATGATGAATCTCTTAGAGAGTTTATTCCATACCTTTACCATGAAAAGAAAATAGATATTGCAGATATTGTATCAGATATCAATTCTTTGCTCTTTGCTGCAGTGGAAACAGTATGTTTTTAAATACTAGTTATACTATTATCAGCAACTGTTATTATATTACAAAATTTACTAATGATTACTTCAACTACTGTTACTAGTACTACAACTACTTGTTTCTTCAACCACTACTACCACTACTTTAACTATGACTACTACTACTAATACTACTACTGCTGCTGCTACTACTACTACTACGACTATTACTACTACTAATACTGCTGCTACTACTACTACTATTACTGTTACTACTACTACTGCTGCTGCTACTACTACTACTACTACTACTACTATTAGTACTATTACTACTACTACTACTATTAGTACTATTACCACTATTACTACTATTTATACTATTACTACTATTGCTATTATTACTACTATTGCTACTGTTACTACTATTGCTACTTTTACTACTATACTACTATTACTACTGCTACCATTGTTACTACTACTACTACTACTGCTACTACTATTACTGCTATTACTGGTGTTACTACTACTACTACTGCTGCCATTATTACTACTAATATTAGTACTATTACTACTATACCATTATTACTCTTACTGCTATTGCTACTATTACTCCTATTACTATTACTACTACTTATACAATAATTACTACTGTTACTATTACTACTACTACTACTGCTACTACTACTAGTACTACTACAACTGCTACTACAACTACTACTATCTACTACTGTTACTACAACTATTACTATTACTACTACTACTACTATTATTGCTATTACAACAATTACTACTACTTCTACTACTATTACTACTATTACTACTGTTACTACTATTACTACTACCACTACTACTACTACTACTATTATTGCTATTACTACTATTACTACTATTACTACTATTACTACTATTACTACTATTACTACTATTACTACTATTACTACTATTACTACTATTACTACTATTATTACTATTACTACTATTACTACTATTACTACTATTACTACTATTATTACTATTACTACTATTACTACTATTACTACTATTACTACTACTACTACTACTACTATTATTACTATTACTACTATTACTACTATTACTACTATTACTACTATTACTACTATTACTACTATTACTACTATTACTACTATTACTACTATTACTACTATTACTACTATTACTACTATTACTACTATTACTACTATTACTACTATTACTACTATTACTACTATTACTACTATTACTACTATTACTACTATTACTACTATTACTACTATTACTACTATTACTACTATTACTACTATTACTACTATTACTACTATTACTACTATTACTACTATTACTACTATTACTACTATTACTACTATTACTACTATTACTACTATTACTACTATTACTACTATTACTACTATTACTACTATTACTACTATTACTACTATTACTACTATTACTACTATTACTACTATTACTACTATTACTACTATTACTACTATTACTACTATTACTACTATTACTACTATTACTACTATTACTACTATTACTACTATTACTACTATTACTACTATTACTACTATTACTACTATTACTACTATTACTACTATTACTACTATTACTACTATTACTACTATTACTACTATTACTACTATTACTACTATTACTACTATTACTACTATTACTACTATTACTACTATTACTACTATTACTACTATTACTACTATTACTACTATTACTACTATTATTACTATTACTACTATTACTACTATTAATATTATTACTTCTATTACTACTATTACTACTATTAATATTATTACTACTATTACTACTATTACTACTACTACTACTATTATTACTATTACTACTATTACTACTATTACTACTTTTACTACTATTACTACTATTACTACTATTACTACTATTACTACTATTACTACTATTACTACTATTACTACTATTACTACTATTACTACTATTACTACTATTACTACTATTACTACTATTACTACTATTACTACTATTACTACTATTACTACTATCACTACTGTTACTACTGTTACTACTGCTGCTACTGGAACTATTAGTATTAATACTACTATTACTAGTACAACTACAACTTTACTACTGGGTGCTACTACTAGTGGGTCCCACTGCTTCTGCTGCTACAAGAACAACAACAACGACGAATACTACTATTACTATTGCAATTACTATTCCTGCTGCTACTATTACTAATGCTATTGCAACAATTACTTTTGCTTCTACTAGTACAGCTTCTACTTCTACTTCTAATACTGTTACCACCGTACTTTAGCTAAAATTTTACTGTAAAATATCTTAGATATACACACCAATAGTACACAAATATTCAAGTCCATATGGCAGTTTCAAAAATAAACACCTGGTTTTTTTTGTAATTAGACCCCAACTGATGCATTTACAGAAAAGGTGAACTTTGAACAAGGTCATTGGAATGAACTGAGAGAATCTTGCTAAGATTTGTATGATAAGTTTTACTTAGCAAATATATGTTCATTAATATTGGCACAAAGTCAGACATATATATGGTCTTAACGGAGGTGTATAAATTTCAGTTCAATGTTTCTCAAATCACAGAAAAACATGAATTTGTACATACAAATCCTGCAATCTTAATTATTATATATGCGCACACTAACGAAGCAACTAACAAGGCTTATCTAAACAACTGCCCGAAAAATGTCTGCCCCGAAACCTCGTTCCCGCGATTGAGGCTGCTGCCTTCAATTTTTAAATGAATTGGTGTGTTGTCGTGATTGGAACGGATGTAATTAATTTTATTTGAAAATTTTATGAGACTTTTATTGACCGTACGTACCAGAATAGTCTCAGGATACTGAGCAGACATTTGCAGTTGAATTAAAAAACCCTTTATTCTTTAAGTACTGATAATTTATCGCCTGATTTTCCTTTATTTAGACATCCACCACTGTTTTATGGGCTCTATATTATCTAGCCCATAACAAAGACAAACAAACAGCTTTGAGAGCAGAAGTAAAAGAAAATATTTCAACTAATAATTTTGTTTCAGCAAAAAATTTACAAGCGCTTCATTACCTTCGAGGTGTCGAAAAGGAAACATTGAGGTACTTTTGAGTACAATTTTTTGTATAGCAATAGCCACTGACGATCCCTTTTATTGATTTGTTCTTTATCGAACTAACATTGCCCTGTCACAAATGTAACTTCTTTAACAACGCTCAGAGTGATACATTTAAAGTAATAGAGGTATTAACGCTAACATTACAAAGCGGATGACAAGGAACAATACCGCTACAAGACATACTACTACCCCTATTACTCCAACTCCTATCACTATCAGTATTATTACTACTAGTACTCCACCCCAACTACTACTATTACTACTACTACTACTACTACTACTACTACTACTACTATTACTACTACTACTATTACTATTACTACTATTACTGCTTCTACTACTATTACTACTGTTACTACTATTACTACTATTACTACTATTACTACTACTACTACTACTACTACTATTACTACTATTACTACTATTACTACTATTACTACTATTACTATTACTATTACTACTATTACTGCTTCTACTACAACTACTACTATTACTACTATTACTACTATTACTGCTTCTACTACAACTACTACTATTACTCCTATTACTACTATTACTACTATTCCTACTATTCCTCACATTACTACTATTCCTCA
>RDPX01000452.1:172243-182956 GCA_003991215.1 Morbakka virulenta | reverse complement strand
CCAGAGGTTGTGGTAAATGCTAACTCACTGAGGTAACTCAATTTTAGAGATGAGTTGTTATCAAAATACTGCTACAAAATAAGTTCTTATTATCTAACTTTACTTTCCACCCTGCTCTGTAATTGCTCGTGTCTATATTTTATTTCCCTCATCATAGCCACACTGTGTGCAGTACAAAACGTGTGATTTTACATTTTATCATTTTATAGTATATTATACACTATGAATATGAGAGGAGCCGTGGCTTAATGGTTAGTGCACTGCACAGTAACCAAGAGTTCCGGGTTCGATTCCCCGAGCTGTCGAGAAGAATTTAGAACTTTGCGAAAAGAAAAAGCCATTGGTTGGCGTCAGGAAGGGCATCCGGCCAAGAAATTCCTCACTGCCAAATCAAAGTCCCTGTGAAGGGCACCGTCTGAGCCCCAACTGCTGGGGAAAAATGACGTTAAAACTTAAAAAAAACAAAACACTATGAATATGAATATGCTGTATATATATGTATATATGTATATATGTTTATATGTGTATATATATGTATATATTTATGTGGCATGCTTTTATGAAAAATGTGAAGATGAATTAAAAAAGAAATAATAGTTTATTATTTCTATATTAACTATTTACTTGTTTCTGTACATTTATCCGCTTTTTATCCTTTTAGATTATCAATCAGTATGAAGTGGATTGCCTTCAAGAGAACGTGGACTCAGTTATGGCTGGTGTTATTAAGCCCGACAAACCACTTCAATTCCGCTTTCGTAAAATCTAGGAGAATCAACTTCTCTTAAAAGAGAGAAGTTTAAGATCCAAGGTGACTACGTTTCTAAAAAGGCAACGAAAAGAACATATTTTTATTGAAGTAAATTGGATTTTATTAATTGAAGTAATGAAAAGAGGCGGGTACCTTTTTTTCATGCATTTTTATGTAAATTTTATCTCTATTTAAGAACGCCAATTTTGGAGTTGTTTGGATGCAACTTCTAGAATTTTAGACTCAGAAACCCGTTGCTCGATATTCGATATATGGAAATAGATGTGATGTGTGCAAGTTAAGCAGCTTACGTTTAAGACAACATGATATAAAGCTTGTCGTAAAACATGGTCTACCGTATCAGGCATAGTACATTATATAGTACCAAGTGCTATCAAGTAGAAAATCCCTGTATATCTAACGTTCAATGTATCGAGCTCGTCACGGGCCCTTCTATCAAGGCAGTATAAATGACCCCATTGTTTAAAACTTGCTTGTCAATTAACCGTCTACATTTTAATGATATCCTAAGGACGAACAAATGTTAATGACTGGTAGTTCTGGTAGTGTTATTTTGAGACACCCCCCTACACACACACACACACACACACACACACACACACACACACACACTCCCTGATCCAGCATTTTCAGTTGTTTATCCTGGACGTGGTTAAAGAGGTGTTAAGCGAGAAAGAGATACGTTTTTTAAAAACAGGAAATGGCATACCTTCGTGGTTGCAATTTTCTCATTGAACTACTGGTTTATTTATTCTTTTGTTGTTGTTGTTGTGGTTGTTGTTGTGGTTGTGGTTGTTGTGGTTGTGGTTGTTGTGGTTGTTGTTGTGGTGGTGGTTGTTGTTGTTGTTTGGTTTTTGGTTGTTGTTGTGGTTGTTGTTGTGGTTGTTGTTGTGGTTGTTGTTGTTGTTGTGGTGGTGGTGGTTGTTGTGGTGGTGGTTGTGGTTGTTGTTGTGGTGGTGGTTGTGGTTGTTGTTGTGGCCATTGTTATTTTCTGGCTGCTGCCGGTGCTTCTTCTATGTTGTTGTTAGTTTGTGGTCAGACAATCCTTTGACATGGAAAGTAATAGACTTGGTTAAACTTTTTTTTCATAAACAGTTAGATTTCTCATGATTGCCCCAAAATTGTTTAAGAAAGTTGACAAAATTGCTTTTAAAAATTCTTCAGTAATTGTTGATTTTGATATAAAATTTAAGGTAAATTATTAATTTTTAATGATTGATAGTAGCTACTTTTTAGACATCATCTCTAAGTGGAGAGTTGGAAAATTATATTATTATGGTGAATGGATGGCTTTTTTGCTAATCACTGCAGCCTATTTTAGAGTACATACTATATTACATAGATAATTTGTGAATAATGCCAAAACAAGTGAAGTGTCGTTGGGAATTGCCAATTGTTTCAGGAATTGTTTAATTTTTCTAATTTTTGTTTTGGTGGTGGTAGGGGTGGGTTGGTGATTGATTCAATTTTCGATTGTTTATGTATAAAAAAAAGTTGTGGTGTCACCCTTAGATCTGTTGGTGAGGGTTTCTGTTTTTTCCCCATTCTAGCTCGTGTTAAATTTTCTGTAACTAAAACTCTAAACTTGAACATATTGTAAAGCTCTGATTGCAAAACAACGTGGTACATTAATTGAGAATTAATTTGTCATTTGTTGAAATTCCTTAGCTCATGTGTGGTCCAAAAGAATTCCCTTCGACGAGAAATTACAAAAAATGTCTGGTTTTCATAAAACTTAACCATAAATAACAGATGTATAAATATCAAGAATAATTGGAAAAAGAGTTAAAAAAGAGAAAAAATCAGGTCGGAAAGTCTGCCCTTTGCTTATGAACAGTTAAATACGTAGTCTTGACTAAAATGTAAATATTTAGCGTAGGCAGGGATGAAGTCATCATCTGATTTTAATCTTTTTAGCATAGTTTGATAGATGTGAAAAATGGTCAAAATTTGTTCGTTATATTTTATGAATATATCAAGAAAAAATACATAATTGTTTTAAGATTAAATGTAGCTTGCACCCACAGGATCTACAGTGGCTACTTGCGAATGACAAATGACCCCTTTATGCAAATTGTTTTCTACCATCTACTATCGTCAACTTATACATGATCAGTCTCATTCTGTATGATTACTGTATTCAAGAAACTGTTTCCAGCTCCAAAAGACATATATTCAATAGATTTAACTCGATGGCAAGGCCAGTGGATTTTTTATTTTAATACATGTGATTCCATCAACTACGTAAGTATCTGTGTCGCTTTGTAATCTGATAGTGTGGAACGTATGAAACATTTGAGCCTCCGAATGAAATTAGTTTGATTGTGTAAATGTGAACAATGTACACGATACTACGTCTTGATGATACGTGTGTGCGGGTATGTGTGTATTCATATGAATGGAGTAATATTAACCACACTATTAATGCTACTTCTTTTTAGACTTGCACTCATAGATGGTGGTGAAAGTATGTGCTGTGTGCGACGGAAAGATCATCAAAGGCGGGCGGCTTCTGGAAAACAAGGCTAAGTCAGCACTTGTTAATGCTTTCACACGGCAAAAAGATCATTAGTTAAGCCTTGAAGATCGTCAGAAGGACGTATTGGAAAGAAGGGAAAGGTCCTTAAAAATAAATGCAAAAGACAAGTTGACTTTTATGAGTCATACCCTAAACTAAGGCATCGGTTTGAGTACAAGACACACAGTGTAACATGCGCTGAGGAGATTGAGTTTGAATACAATTGACGACATTGTGATTACTCTTCAGGGAGTAGTGGTTTAACTAATGGATGAGTAAAAGGTATGTTTGCTGCAGGAGAATCTGCTGAAGCTTTGGAGAGTGAAGTGGTAGAATTTCACTTCATGCGACTGGTAGAATGTCACTCGATGCGACTGGTAGAATGTCACTCGATGCGAAAGCACGAATTGGATTTGCTGTAGGTATTCGTGTATCGTCATGGATGTTTAGAAACATAGTTGTCTCGAAGGGATCTGTAAATGAGAGTATTGACAACGAGGGTGCATTTTTTTAGATATTTGTGCCAGTGCGCTTGGCTGGAATCATAAGGTCGTGTTAATCAGTGCACTTTAAAGACACCTGCAAGAAGCTTCAAAGTTTTCTCTTGTGTGATATGGAAGACTACAATAAAAACGATGTGAAGAGAAGATTACAATACACTACGGTAGCTGCCCGACTGCCACCGAGAAACCTGGTAAACCCAATTTGATAAGCCTGAAATCAAAATCTGACAACATGGTTCCCCATAGCACGTTTGTGTATAGACGCTGCTACGCTACAATTTACACAACGCTACGCCTATGACGGTGATTCGTCTGCCTGCAAGTGTAAATAATATTTTCATCCTCGATTCATCGGCAACTGAAAAGCCACTTATGGTGTATTAAACCGCAAAGATGAATGAACATGAAAGAAGTATTTGACCCAAAACCTGCATACCAAGTCGAAGAAAAGCTCTTTCTGGAATGTTACTGGGCGCACTCCAGTTTAAGGCGATGTTGATGGATGGCTCATACAGTGCTTCTCACGAAAGGTAGAGGTGTTATCAACAGTTGCACAATTAATTAAAATTGCGACCGCTATGCAATGAAATGAAATGGCAGTGGTCAGTAATAGCGAGGAGGAACTTGCCAAAGACGTCTGTGCTCCCATTGTGTTTTTGGTAACCAATGGAAAAATTGAATTTTGGTTAAGAAACTGATTCTACAGCCAACTGTCGGCGTTTGTGAAATATCTACTTTTCAATAACAAGTGTGAAAACAGAAATTTTACTTTTCATACCATCATCAAAATTGGCTCAAATCAAATGTATGGAATTAACAGCTTTAAAAATGGTTTTCAAAAATATGTAAATTTTGACTGTTTTTTACACCCAAAAATTCTCAAAAATTACAGTGCCCTGGTGTTTAATTTTTTTTCAGATAAAGTTTGTCTTCTGTTTTATACCGGTTACAACTTACATAAATTGAAATAAGCTAGTCTTATCACTTAATGCAACGAATTCAATATAATACTTTACTTTGCAGTAAAGAAAGAATGTTTGAGCAGTATTTGTAACAAGAATGGTATGCACAATACTTAAAGGGTATGAACTCTCTATCGAGGCCAAATTCTGTATGCAAGGGATAAAATATGTAAGATACTTTAAGGGTATTACCGAAAGTTTTCCCTAGATCTTATCAGTTCCACTATGAAATCTGATACAACGAATTTCCTTTTACAACTAACATAATATTTTCCGTTGCTGACTCGCGTCCTTGTCTCTATTCTCTATATAACGAATTTCGTTTGTAACCAATTTAGAAAAAACTCCCCTGAAATTCGTTCTATCAGAGTTCCACTATATATAGATATATATAGTATTAGAGTGTAGTCATCAATTTAGTCAATACTATCATAGCCAAAGATGGTATTGACTAAATTAATGACAATGAGGAAACGACACATACATAAACAAGCAGCAGGACAATGCGAAAGACAACACGAGTAATACAAACACACACACACACACACACACACACACACATATATATATATATATATATATGATTAAAGGGAGAGAGAGAGGGGGGAAGAGAGAGAGAGAGAGAGAGAGAGAGAGAGAGAGAGAGAGAGAGAGAGAGAGAGAGAAGAGTACGCGTATAGAGAACTCTCATAAAACGTATTTTCTAAAACGACTATAACTTTTTCCTTTGTGTTCTTTTCTTTGTCTCTTTTCTTTTTCTTTTATCCTATCCATAACGAATTTAGAAAAAACTCCCTTGAAATTAGTTCTGTCAGAGTTCCACTATATTTCAGGAAATTTAATCAACTCATGTAACAAATAAGATGTAACAACTTTCTTTGTAGTACAGAAAAATTTTTTGAGCAGCATATTTACTGATAATTGTATGATTCTACACATGATTATAAATGAAAGCAGTTTTTTGCTCATTTTGTGGTAAGTTGTAATAGTTTAAAATTATGGTTTTTTTATAAAGGTATGCATACTAAATGGCAAAACAAAAATTATTCTTTAACTGTTTTCAAAAACGTCGGAATAATGCGATCAAAAATAAGAAATCGTAACGTCAAAGGATTTTCTACTTTGTTCTATACTTAAATAAGTAGGATTATCAAATCTAAACAAAGAAGTTGAATTTTGGCAAGGTTTACCCTCTGTGGTTTTTAAGGATTATCTTGTATTCTGAAAAAGAAAGCAGTGATTATCAGTGACGCAGTCTTCAGGAAATAGTTTCAGCCTAAATCGAATCGAATAGATAAAAACGACATTATTTTTTAAACATAAGAAAAAAAGCAAATCATTGTTTGTATTGAATCAATGATTAAGAGACCTGTTTATAATACTTAAATGCTTATGGAAAGACGTCAGTACTGAAATGAAGAAAAACTTTGGTTGAAAGATGCTTCTTGTTAATAGTAATAAAATTTTAAACAGTGAATCCTCTTAGTCTCAAATGATCCTAAATTTTTATTCGTCCCGAAAATCTTTGAATTTCTTGGTTCAATAAGTTGTTTAACCAGCTACGTACACCCTTAAGATGTTAATATCTACACACCTTTCATTTTTCTAAATGTGAACTTGCAATATTGAGCTAAAGTACATATAAAGAGGCTCATTTAAAAGTAATTAAAAGCTACTAATTGTCATGGTCAAGTCAAATCAACCTCTTTGCAAAAAGCTTAGATTTTTTTTTATTTTTTATTTTTAACGTCACTTTCCCCCAGCAATTGGGGGTCAGACGGTGCCCTTCAGAGGGACTTTAATTTGGCAGTAAGGAATTTCTTGGCCGGATGGGGTAATATAACAGCTGTAAAAATGTCATCGGTTATGTTATTTTAAAATTATTTTTATTATCTGTAAGAATCTATGTACATATGTAATTTCTTTTTATTCTAGTGTGGGTCTAGGGGAGTAACTTCAACATACATTTGTAAGGACCCACAATAAAAATAAGGTTAAGCTGTCTTTAATTTTGTCATATCTATTTTATGAAGTAGATACTAATTCACACAAGCTACTATTCAACGTCCCTTTACAAACTTTTTTTCTGTGTGTAAAAACTCTTATTCTTGTACCTGTTTTGTTAATTATATTTATTCAGTCGACTGTTTATACTCTTTTATGTGTACTTTGAACTTTGGTAGTTTCGAATTGTATTGGCCAAAATGAATTCAACCAAGAGGTTGCACCAGTGCAGGTGTAAACTGAATATCAAAAAAAACCTCTTATGATGCGTTGAGAAGTATCTATCCTAACTGATTTCCAGGTTAATACATAAAAATGCCAGTGGTGAAATGTTAGAAGCGCCACTAATACAATCTCCCACTAAAAATCTAAATGCTAAGCTTGTCTGTGCGGCTACTTCGAATTCNTCCTTCCTGACGCCAACCAATGGCCTTTTTTTTTCTTTGCAAAGTTTCAAATTCTCTTCGACAGCTCGGGGAATCGAACCCGGAACTCTTGGTAACTGTGCAGTTGCACTAACCATTGAGCCACGGCTCCTCTGATTAAAGCTCCGATGACAACGGCGAATTGTCAGGTGTATCATGAAAGATGGAATTGAAAACATTTTTCTCTAATTTTCGGTTACATTTGAAATTTGTTTTATCAAGTTTTTTAAGAATTTTCCGTTTTCTAGCGTTAATAACATATTTGAATAATTACAATTGTAATATACAATGTGAATTTCATAGCCAAGGTAATTTGACATATTTCGGCTCGTGAACAAGGTGGGGATAACTTTGGTTTAAGGGTGTGTTAGGTATGGTTCGAATCTGCGGAAAAGGAAAGCCAAGTCAAAGGCAAACTGTTTTGGAAAATTTAAAACAAAAATGAATATAGGAATTTCAGAATGCACAAGAATCCAAATGATATTTGTATTCTTGTGTATTTGGAAATTCGTATATTCACATGAAGTCATTTTGAAACTTGCTTAACTTACATATCTCTGAGCAACACATGGCCCATTGATCGTATCTTCTGCTTTTGGTTTCAAGAGATTTTTTGGTTTAAGAATCATAAGGACCCCTTAGACACCGAAAATTCAATTTTCTCTTTGACTTACAACTTATTTACATATTAATTACTTTATTTAGGTTACATCGTTATCATTAAATAAAGTATTACTGTTCTCCCTACGAGACATAGAATAGATAAAATATAAACAAGCAAAAACTATAGAATGAAATGAGTGTTAGACGATTAATATAGGCTATGCTTAAAACAGGTAAAATGTGATGTCATAATATGTCATAATGTGATGTCATAATATGATGTCATAATATGATGTCATAATGTGATGTCATAATATGATGTCATAATATGATGTCATAATATGATGTCATAATGTGAAGTCATAATGTGATGTCATAATATGATGTCATAATGTGATGTCATAATATGATGTATTAAAATATAAACAAGCAAAAACAATAGAATGAAATGAGTGTTAGACGATTAATATAGGCTATGCTTAAAACAGGTAAAATGTGATGTCATAATATGATGTCATAATATGATGTCATAAAAATCATCGTAAAATTCTGTAAAATTTTAAAGAATTGTTGTATGTTCTCTTCCCCACTAATTTCGTTTGACAGTGTTGTATTCCTTTTCGCCATTGTTAAAAAATGTCGGTTCAAATTTCATTTTTGGTAATTTTAGCAGTTTATATTTTTTCTGGTTGAATAATTATGTGAAACGTAATTAAAGTAGTCCAAGAGGAAGGAGTACTCATCGTTCAAACATCCACTCACTATTGTGCAGGTTTTTTGCTTTGTGACATTTTCAATTCACTTGATTATTCCTGATACCTATAATTTTATGAGGACGTTTTAGTTTTGATGTTGCTTCATTACGACCTGACCCATGTTTAATGAACAATAAGTTAACTGTGAGATGTTAAAACCTTGATAAATGCTATCTGCTGCAGTTTTTGTTAAACGTGGTTTAATTCTTTTCAATAATCTCAGTCTCGAAGATATCTTTTATTGATACTTGAGAAATAATCATCCAATGTGAGTTTATTCATTCAGTTGTACACCTGAGTATTTGTAGCTTTTGGTACAACTTACAGATCTTGAATTGTTTATTTCAATGGGTCTTCTTTTTTTGTTGCGTCTCATTTTTGTGCCAAATACCACAACTTAGGTTTTCCCATTTTTCATATTTAGGAGTAACTCATTATCTTGAAGCCATTCAGAGAGGACATAAAAGTCTTCTGATAGAGCTCTTTTTTCAGCATACAGGATTAATTTATAGTTAACTGACAACTTGGGTACTTCATTAAAATATAGCAAAAAAAATAATAGTACCAAAATTGAACCCTGATGTACCCCAAAATCAACTGCTACCTACAACACCATTAAAACTGACTAACATCGAACTGTTGAATAAATAATCCGTAAACCAGTCTGGTTCTTGTACTGTGATCCCGTATTCAGGCAGCTTGTCTAACATGGCTAAATGACAAGTAGTATCAAACGCTTTGCACAGATCTATAAGTTAAGCGCCACCATCATGCACTCGTGCACTGCTTTTCGTATGCCATCGACGAGTAAAACGTTTGCAGACTCGGTACTTTTGTGTATTCTGAATCCAAACTGTTGTGGTGACAGTAATTGATACGATTGAAGATAAACATTTAAATGAGAATATGCACATCTTTCCAGTATCTTAGAATTCAGCGGCAAAACGGATATCGGACGGTAGTTTGTGAATTCTGTTTTTTCAACCGTCTATTAATTGACGTGATCGTGGTTGTGTTTATTCATTACGTATCAATCCAGCCTTCAAAGAAAGATGGACCAAGTGCGTTAAGTGTGCGTTAAATGTTATATATAATGTTTAAGTTCTGTTTTGAGATTGATGGAGGGATAAATAGAGAAGTCGAAGTCGTTTTGTCACCCTTTTAAACATTTGTTGGAAATATGAATTCAATGTTAATGATGGAACAAGATTACTACTTAAATATTTGTACTGTTGTAAGTTGAACAGGATTACCGCGATGGAAATGTTGCAGACCATTATCAGCTTTCATTAGTCCATGTGCTATGTAGTATATCGATTATCAACTCTTATAGACTCTGTCTTTCCTATTGTTTTCTTTCTTTTTTTTAATCTTTAATAGGAATTTATTCTCGAACCAGAATTTAGATATGCTATAATTTATCTGAATTATCTAAGTCTTCGTTAATAGTCTTAAAATTTCGTTGGTATTGCTGTTTATAACGAAAACTGCGTTATCGTACACATATTGGATAACTTCTAAAGTTCATAGAATTTCTCAGAGTTTATTGAAGTATATAACAAAGAGCAAAGGTCCCAGTATTGTTCCCTGAGGGACTCCGGTAAACAAGCCTTTTTTATTTGAACCTGTGCCACTAATTTCAATAAACTGAGTTCCCTGAAACAGTCAGTCAGCCAGTTTAACTCTTCTCCGACAGTTCCATACGTACCTAATTTCTTAATCGGCTTTCCGTAGTGATAGTATTAGATGTTTCTGCTGTGATCCAAGAATAAAACACCAGATACTTTCTATTATCTCACTAGCTTTCTTATCAGGTCGCATAAAGAGCTAACAGTCAGTCGATCATTTTTATCAAAAACTGAATTGATTTTCAAACAGAAGGCTGTTTCTATCCTGGTTTAATGGCATTTGTTGCTGTCCAGCTCTCGCCAAAAATTTTAAAGCAAGGGGTATCGAAATTAGACTGTAATTTGTAGGTAATGAAACTTCCCCGAATTGTGGACAGGTACAATGCTTGCTTTTCTACAGCTTTTTGGAAATGCACAATTTTCCAGCAGGAGTGTGATAATATAACATAAAAACCCAGACATATGCGTCAGCTGCTTGCTTCAGTAATAATGGTGGCAGGTTTTGTGGACCAGTTGGCTTTGACACTTTCAATTGGTTCAACT
>RDPX01000452.1:156355-171815 GCA_003991215.1 Morbakka virulenta | reverse complement strand
GGGAATCGAACCCGGAACTCTTGGTAACTGTGCAGTTGCACTAACCATTGAGCCACGGCTCCTCTGATTAAAGCTCCGATGACAACGGCGAATTGTCAGGTGTATCATGAAAGATGGAATTGAAAACATTTTTCTCTAATTTTCGGTTACATTTGAAATTTGTTTTATCAAGTTTTTTAAGAATTTTCCGTTTTCTAGCGTTAATAACATATTTGAATAATTACAATTGTAATATACAATGTGAATTTCATAGCCAAGGTAATTTGACATATTTCGGCTCGTGAACAAGGTGGGGATAACTTTGGTTTAAGGGTGTGTTAGGTATGGTTCGAATCTGCGGAAAAGGAAAGCCAAGTCAAAGGCAAACTGTTTTGGAAAATTTAAAACAAAAATGAATATAGGAATTTCAGAATGCACAAGAATCCAAATGATATTTGTATTCTTGTGTATTTTGAAATTCGTATATTCACATGAAGTCATTTTGAAACTTGCTTAACTCACATATCTCTGAGCAACACATGGCCCATTGATCGTATCTTCTGCTTTTGGTTTCAAGAGATTTTTTGGTTTAAGAATCATAAGGACCCCTTAGACACCGAAAATTCAATTTTCTCTTTGACTTACAACTTATTTACATATTAATTACTTTATTTAGGTTACATCGTTATCATTAAATAAAGTATTACTGTTCTCCCTACGAGACATAGAATAGGTACTTTTGTGTATTCTGAATCCAAACTGTTGTGGTGACAGTAATTGATACGATTGAAGATAAACATTTAAATGAGAATATGCACATCTTTCCAGTATCTTAGAGTTCAGCGGCAAAACGGATATCGGACGGTAGTTTGTGAATTCTGTTTTTTCAACCGTCTATTAATTGACGTGATCGTGGTTGTGTTTCTTCATTACGTATCAATCCAGCCTTCAAAGAAAGATGGACCAAGTGCGATAAGTGTGGTGCTAGTTCCTGTGCACCATCTTTCAGTATACATGAAGGGATATTGTCATTTCCTTCAAAAAGAGGAATTGGTTTTTGACGTCTACCACTGATAGATATTGGAAACGAAATATTGGAAGTACGACTGATAAAAATTGGAAGTGCCTCGGCGCAATGTAATATTTTGAACATTTAAAGATTTTAACAAACCTAAATTGAATTGAACGTTTTTGGCCCTAAGCAATGCTTTTGTTAACAAAATATTGAAAAAGAGGTTGAATGGGGTTGTGGGCATTTAACTGAAACAGAAAGAACAAAGAACATGATCACAGAAACAAATCCTATTGCATTTAATACCAAAGAAAGTCAAGACATATGTGTGGTATTAGTTCCATTAAGTGTGCCCAAAATTTCAGTATACAGAAGACATTTCTACTTGTACATTAGAATCATCGATATGTTACCATGGCCTGAGGGGACGAATGATCATTGTATGACCACTGCACAGCAGATCCTGTCCTTGTAAATCCTACAGAAAGCTGAAGGAAAAATTCTTGAAATGCAATCAAATACCGTGTCTTTCGGTATAGTGCCAGAAAGAGGGGTGGGAGATAAATGTTTCTCTTAATGAGACACAAGAATTTTAAAGACGTTAATGAGGTGCTGAAACCGAAGGCATACAAAGTAAAACATAGTTTTATACCCCTATATGTAAAATTTAAACTTTTTCTTGTATATCAGGGGGATTTAAGGAAATTCTGGCGTTCCCTAGCTTTGCTCCTTTACAATTTTTAAAATAAGCAGCTTGGTTAGGGAACAGCCCTAGAAATTACTTTTGAGCTGCTCAACTCTTAGGACAGATATTTGCACTCCCTAGTAAAATTAAAATTTTTTAACATAACTGATAGATTAATAAGTAAATTTCGATTATATCTGTCCGATTTGACCGTCGTTTTTCAATAATCTTTTCGTACGTGCTAAACAATGGTTTCGAAATTTGAATTAAAACTAGGTTTAAGTTTTTAGTATTCGGTAATTTTAGTGTAGTTGCTTACAATTTCTTTAAGAAATCCTGAATGGGATACCATTTTCTAACTGCAACGCTGCTTGTTCATAAACCGATTGTTTATTGGAAATAAATGTGTAATGCATAAACAGTTACTAACTCTATGTTTTCGCGTTTTTCTCTTATGTTTGTTTCCTTGTCTGTTTGCGTTTACAGAATGACAAATAAAGCAATTGTAACTTATGTTGCCCAGGGTGAAGATCAGTGCATTTAGCGTTTCCTAGTTTTTTGGTCAGTGGCAAGTCCTTTGCTACCCTTTTCCCTTGAACCTCCCTATCTCTGTCTGAGCTGTTTACATTTTCACTTCCCCTTCCAGCATGTTGCGTCATTTTATTCATAATTTAATATTTTTTAAAATTTTTATACAGGATTTACTTAAATGTTATATATAATGTTTAAGTTCTGTATAGAGATTGATGGAGGGATAAATAGAGAAGTCGAAGTCGTTTTGTCACCCTTTTAAACATTTGTTGGAAATATGAATTCAATGTTAATGATGGAACAAGATTACTACTTAAATATTTGTACTGTTGTAAGTTGAACAGGATTACCGCGATGGAAATGTTGCAGACCATTATCAGCTTTCATTAGTCCATGTGCTATGTAGTATATCGATTATCAACTCTTATAGACTCTGTCTTTCCTATTGTTTTCTTTCTTTTTTTTAATCTTTAATAGGAATTCATTCTCGAACCAGAATTTAGATATGCTATAATTTATCTGAATTATCTAAGTCTTCGTTAATAGTCTTAAAATTTCGTTGGTATTGCTGTTTATAACGAAAACTGCGTTATCGTACACATATTGGATAACTTCTAAAGTTCATAGAATTTCTCAGAGTTTATTGAAGTATATAACAAAGAGCAAAGGTCCCAGTATTGTTCCCTGAGGGACTCCGGTAAACAAGCCTTTTTTATTTGAACCTGTGCCACTAATTTCAATAAACTGAGTTCCCTGAAACAGTCAGTCAGCCAGTTTAATTCTTCTCCGACAGTTCCATACGTACCTAATTTCTTAATCGGCTTTCCGTAGTGATAGTATTAGATGTTTCTGCTGTGATCCAAGAATAAAACACCAGATACTTTCTATTATCTCACTAGCTTTCTTATCAGGTCGCATAAAGAGCTAACAGTCAGTCGATCATTTTTATCAAAAACTGAATTGATTTTCAAACAGAAGGCTGTTTCTATCCTGGTTTAATGGCATTTGTTGCTGTCCAGCTCTCGCCAAAAATTTTAAAGCAAGGGGTATCGAAATTAGACTGTAATTTGTAGGTAATGAAACTTCCCCGAATTGTGGACAGGTACAATGCTTGCTTTTCTACAGCTTTTTGGAAATGCACAATTTTCCAGCAGGAGTGTGATAATATAACATAAAAACCCAGACATATGCGTCAGCTGCTTGCTTCAGTAATAATGGTGGCAGGTTTTGTGGACCAGTTGGCTTTGACACTTTCAATTGGTTCAACTGATTCGAACAAAAATTGCATTTTTCATATTGAAACCGGAGAACTTAATGAGTAAGTTGATGTGAGATGGCTTTGTATCTCCATCGAATTCACGAAATGACCATAATTTAAGTTCTTGTACCACTGATCTAAATCAGTTACTAAACTTTTTTGCGATGTTGGCTATAGATTTTTTGATCATTGGCAATATTTTCTTTATGGCGTTGAAAATTGATTTTGGTTTTAAATTATTTTAATTGTGCTTGCAATGATATTTTGACTTGGCTTCATTTTTGTTTTGAGCGAATGCGCATTGAGTAGCTCCAGGTTCCTAAAAAACGAATAAATGATGTTTATCTTGATTGCTTGCAAATGTCGTAATGACATTTGGAAACTTTTGTCTGAAACTGAAACAAAAATCAAGCAGGAAAAAATGTATTTTCCTGATAACGTCAATGTTCTGTGAATTGACAAAAGATATTTGGAAAACAGCCATGAAGTTGCTGGGTGATAACACGAAGAATGGGGATGCAACGCATACAGACCATTTCCCCGTACTCGTGTATTATTCACCAATCAGCGTCTCTTAAAAGTAAAGATCAGCCAATCAGCGAGCAGCTTTCCTCGGCTCAGTGTTGTCTGTAAAACTGCTCTCTCACTGTGACCTTCATTTATTCGGGGTTCAATTTGGGGTGTGTGGATTTTTTGGTACTTGCTTCTGGTTTTGGCACCGTTTGCACCAAGTTTTAGCCAAGATGTCACTTGAAACATTAAAAAATACACTCAATCAATATAAACAAAGCCACCTTTTGCAGTTTTGGGACAGGCTTACTGAAGAGGAGAAGAAGAAATTCAATGAAGAGCTCACAAGCCTTGATTTTGCAGAAATCCAAGAATTATTTACCCAAGCTCAAAATCAATTGAAGGAAGATCAAGAGAAAAAAGATGATTTATTGGAGCCATTACCAACCGATGTTTTTCGCTCTGTTTTAAATGTGAACGAAGAAGAACGAAATGCGTGGTATGAAGCAGGATTAAGACAAGTGTCGCAAGGCAAAGTTGGTGTGTTATTGCTTGCTGGTGGACAAGGGACTCGCTTAGGAGTTTCGTATCCAAAAGGAATGTATGATGTTGGACTGCCATCGAAGAAAACACTTTATCAGTTGCAAGCTGAAAGAATACTGAAATTACAAGAGCTGGCGTCCAAGAATTCTGGAAATGAAGGATGCATTGTTTGGTAAGTAAGTTTTATAGTCTATCTCCTATGAATTTCTGATGCCTTTATTTGAATTTTTATTCTTAATGTATTTTATTAGCAGGACGCTGTTTTATATTGGTCTCAATTTTGGTTGGGTGTACATTGCTTGACAGGAAATTAATTTTTTGTTGCATCTTGCTGCATTGGAAGGAAAGTTCACACCTTTGCCTTGGCGTGTTTAGTTCACAATAAATGGATGCATATCTTCTCATGTCTGATTAAATTTCTGTTGGTGAAATATGGATTAAATCATGCTGATATGTCTAAGCGTAGTCAAAGTCACCAGTTAACAAGGAATGGTGAATCTATCACAAGATTATAACCCAAGTGAACTCGCCATTGATGTAATTTACCTTAGTAAAAAATACACCTCCTTTAAATTGAACTGACTGATGAAGAAATAAATCTGCAAGTTGCACAGTTTTGAGCACAATATTTTAACTGATTTTGAATTAGTGTGAACGAGAGTGGCTTGAATGGTGTAAAACTAAATCGAACGTAATATAAATATATATATATATATTCTTAGATGGAATCTCGTAAAAAGATCTACTGTTTTCTGGTGCACTTGCTGTGCATGTTTAAAAACCGGCTTTTATAAAGTATAAACTGATCATCATGTGGTTTGTATTTTTCTTTCTGATACTTGATAGTTCCTCGAAGAAATTCTGGATTTCGTTCTCTTCTGTTATCTTTCAGAGAAAAGTAACACATTAGTCATTGCCAAATAAAAATCAAAGTCATCAAGTCGTGGTGAGCAATCCACGTCAGCATTGCTATTGCTCTTGAGATATCCCAGTGATTTCATTGGTATCAATAATCTCATTCATTTTCATATTTCCAAAGGTTTTTGTTATGATATAATTGTCAACTGTCTAGTAGAAACAATGAGGGGTGTCTTGAACACCATTTGATTCTGTTTTATTATTTACAAGGTTTTTGACGCACAGAAGCTGCAAGATGCAAATGTTTACTGATCAGAACTGTTGATCGAAATGTCAGTTGTATATGATGAAGCAAAATGTGTAATAAATGTCATTTTCAACATGGCAGCATGGAAGGGCATCCGGTTAATATTTGTTATGAATGATATAATACATGAAGAAAGTAAAACATTTTGATTGGTGTTATTGTATAAATGGTAATGTAAATAATTTGAGCCAGATCCAAAATTCACTATCGCAGTTTTAATTGTCAAATTATTAGAAGTTCATGATAGCAACATCTCAACAACCAAAAAAGAGACATTGCAATGAATGTAACTGTTGGTCATTATAAGGGGAAAGATCAGTTACTTGATAACTGTAGCGCAATGCATTCAGTGAAAAAAATAAATGTATTTAAAGGACGGTGGACAGTAATTTTACATTATGGAGCCAGAAAAGTAAAATAGAGGCACAAAGGAAGACTGTGCATCCTTCACATAACTGGTGCTGGACTGTTTGGTCAAGGTTTGGTCAGGTTCTGCACTGTTTTACCCTAAAGTGGTCTCTACTGAATTTCTTTTTAGTTCTCGTTTTCATTTTGCCCCATCTACCCTACCTTCAATCTTTATGCTGCATTTGCTGGTGAGTCTTATCCAATCCATTTTTCCTGAAGAGGCTCATTGGATTCTGTCTAAAATTCCCCAGATTTTATCTCCCTTTAATTTTCCAGATTTCACCAATTTTTGTGACTTACATATCAATTGGGTAATTTCAGTGGTATTTCTTTACTAATCAGAAAGTAAATCTATTCTTGAGCATAGTAATCCTATGCACAAGAGTAGATCATAACATTATTTCCAACTATTTTGTCATCACAGTAAAACATTCTTTTAAAATACTTATGTGAACAATCTGTATGATCATTTACATTTGTTTAACAATGTAAAATACATCTGTATTCTCCATTCCTCAGTTTATTTACTTTATTTATTTTGGTCATTCTCCTAGATTCACAAACAACCCTTTTAATAGCATTTCTGATCCTGTAATTTTTTTGTTACATCCTATTCAAATGCTTTGTCAGCAGTTCTTGCTCAAGGATAAATATTCTTAAAGTATTTTCTTGGCATCAAGATAAACTTAAACAATAGAGGTAAAATGTGCTTAACTAGGCTTCAGAAACTTGCTACCACATGCTAACTAGCTGAGTGGTATCATAACTGCATTGTTGGAGGATGAATGCACAGATCACTTAAACACAGACCACATGATTATTGCCTACATTCAATGAATCATTCTTTGACACCAATAAATAACTTGTGTAAAAAATCATTGTGAACCTACCAATCCCATCAACTACCTAAGTAGACATCCTAACTCCATTAAACAAAATACCTCAATACCTCTCTTATTTCAGAAGCCGATCTACTACCTATACATTTGTAATCACATCTTGTCATGATTTTTGTAGTTGAGTAGCAGGATCAACTCATCCAGAGATTGCTAAATTATGACCTGCAAATTAAGGGTATTTTCAGAGAACTTTCCATTTTGGATGGTGGTGTTTTGCTCAAAGCAGACAAAATTGTACTGCCAACCAAACTACAATTGCTGTACCCCATCAAGAAAGCCATCCTAGCTTAAGCACCATAAAGCCTCATATAACCTTAACCCCAGTATGACCTGATGGAAAGTACTGTTATCACTTGATAACCACAACATCATGGTTTCAAAATACCTTGCATGGTTACCCAAAATAGTGTTTTATTCTTACAAACAAACCTACTACTTGCCCTGGCTGACATCTGTTTTAACTTTGGGGACAAAAAATTACCAGCTTTTGAACAGCAAACCATTGCCTTGCCTCATATCAATTTTGAAAAAGAAGGCATTACCATGCAATACACCCCTTGTTATTGTTCACAAAAGATGGAAGTCCAGTATTTCATGAACCATATCATTGATATTTGCCATTTGTAAAGGAGCCTTGCTTGTGTGGTGACCACTGCCTTCAGACATACTGCTTAACACCACATAAGAACATAAAAGTGTTGTACCAGGTGACAATACATTCAGAGTAGGTAATTACTGTCAGTAAACCAACTGATTATAAATGCTCTTGTTGTTGTTGTCACTGCTGAAAACAGACAAATCATAGGAGTACTCAGGAATATACCATATTAGAAACACTTGGGAAACTCAATAGTAATTTGTATGGTAAGTTGCACCAGATGATTTTTTGAAGATACAAGTTGCTAACTTTTACTTCATGATGACCTTTCTCTTTGCTACCCATTTTTCCACTATGACCCCTAAAATATATGAAAATGGAATTTAAAGAAGCTTGGGCTATTGTGTCAGAGAGCTTTAATTCACAAATTGAACATTACCAATCCATAAACTAAGAAATTTAGATGACCACTTTCACAACTATTTTAAAACCAACTAACAAGCTATCAATGTCTACATAAAGGGTTCTAAAGATTAAGTTGAAAGCTACAAAGAATCTATTTTATTTAAGTGGTATAAAAGTCTTCCTTTGTACATTGGACCTTTTATAATTTTTTCCCCAGTTAACTCACTTAAAAAAGTTATTATATTTTTTCAATACTTTTTGACAGAATGACCAAGAAAGGAGTTTGTAAAAGTTTGTGGAGGTATTGTTTAAGTAAATAAACTTGTAAGTGATTTGGTTTTTTAAATAGTTTTTCACATTAACTGGATTCGGATGGTGTCCTCTACAGGGACTTTGATGTGGCAGTGAGAAAAGTTTTTGGCTGGATGGTTTGAGGTTAATCAATGGCCTTTTTTTTTGTTAAGTCTTTTTGACTCCTTGGTAAATTGAATCCAGAGCCTCTTGGTTACAGTTGAACTATACTAACCGTTAAACCACAATTCCCATTAAATCACTTATTTTATTTAATATAACACTATGGATGGGTCTATACCTAGCCACTATGGTACCAATGATTTATCATTTACTACACTCAGTCTGAACCAGAAGGCTGGGAGTGGAACTTGGTCAATGAGAGAGTACAGTTTGAGACCCTTGTCTTCTGGGTTAAAGAACACTCCATTTACACAACCAATTTGTATGAAATAAGATCTCCTACAATAAGACATCTTTTCTTTAAAACATTTGAGTATCTAAGTAAATTAGCATGGATCTTAATTTGCCTCATCGTTATTATTATTATTATTATTATTGTTGTTGTTGTTGTAGTAGTATTATTGTTTGACTTGGTATACAACTTCAGTAAAATAATACTGCTATCCTTGTTGGACCAAGAAGAAGAAGAAGAAAAAAAATCTATTAAAACCATTTTTAAAAAGTAGCATTTTTGACCATTGCTTTAAAAGAGGTAAAGTTTTTAACCTTCCTTACTTCCAAAGGAACTTGGTTGTAAAATTTTGCCCCAGTACTAAAAAAGCCTTTTTTCCCCCAGTTTTAATCTCATTTTTGGAACTTTTAATAACAGTCCCTGATTTCTCGTATTCTTAGCATGTTTATTTATCTGAAAATAGTTCTTTAGGGGTGCACAAACCTCATCGTGTAAACACTTCTTCACTAGCAGACAGCTTTTTATTTTCATCTCAGCCTAAACTGAAGGCACTGTTTTTATAAATAATTGTTGAAGCATGCCTTTCAATACTTTGAAGAGATCTCTGCTGGGTAACCGTCAATTCAAGGTTTAGGAGACAGCAGTAGGATATCAATGGCTCTATCATTGTTTGATACACCTGCTCAGCTACGTCACTCATTAAAAACTGTCGGACATTTGTCAGTAGGTGCATTCTGCTGGACATTTTTCTGTATCATTCCTGGAAGTTCTCACTGAAGTTCAAATTAGGAGTGATGATATTCCCCAAATAGTTGTATTGAGAAGTGTTATTGATTGTGTGACTGTTAATTTCACTTCAAACTCCTTTGGAACTTTTGATAGCTTTTTAGAGCTTCCAAATAGCATTGATTCTGTTTTTCCAGCTTTCAAATTCATAATTAGTTCTGAGTCATTCATGTAGCAATTCTCACAGATTCTTCATCCAACGTTGTTTCAATGTTATGAACATTCGGATCAGCATAGTAAATTACCGTATCATCAGCATACAAGATTACATTGGCTTGCAGAAGGGAATCAGGTATGTCATTAAAATGTAAGATAAACAATAGACCCAATATTGACCCCCGTGGCACTCCTGACATAAATGAAAATGGAGAAGATAAAATGTTGTCTACTTGAACCACTTGTGTACAATGGAACAAATAGTCAGTAAACCAGGAAAGTTCTTGATCACCAACCCCATATGTTTTCAACTTTTTGAGGAGTACTGTATGCCCCACAGTGTTGAAAGCTTTGCTCAAGTCCATGATCACGGCACCAACTTGTTTACCATTATCAATTTCTTTTCAGATGTCGACAGCAACGAAGAAAGTTGCTGCCAACTCAGTGAACTTCTTTGCCCAATATCCAAATTGGCAGTTCGTAAGCAAGTTGTTTTTTTCCAAGTAATCCTTCAGCTGTCCGTAAACCACCTTTTGAAGAATTTTTGATAGGACAGGAAAGGTGGATATGGGTTGGTAAGTTGTTGCACGATCAGCATTTCAGCTCCTAAAAACTGTAACTACTTTAGATTTTTTCCATAAAGATGGGACAGTGGACGTCTTCAATGATGAGTGAGAGGTATACATATTTCATTTGCTGCATCCTTGAGTAAACCTGGTGGCATTTGATCAAGCTCAGTTGCTTTCTTCCATTTTAATGAATGCAATTGTTTCTAGACGAATGCAACAGAAACACAGCTAATGCGAGAGGTTGAGTTTGTTCGTGTATGAGAATATTGTGGTTTTCTCCAAACAAAGTCTATCAATTTCATACTGTTTTTCTTTAGCTTGTAAAGAGCAGACTGGAAGAAATCTCTAAAATTGAAAGCTTTTACACTGGAAGGCTTTGAAGAGTTTCATGATGGTGACAACTTCTTTTTGACAGGAAAGGCCTCCTTGATTGCTTTCCAGATACTTTCTCTTTGCTGAATGTAGGAGGTTCATACAAAAATTTCTCAATTGTTTATACATGTTCCAATCATCAATGGAATTTGATTTTCTGGCATTTTAAAGAGATAAATTCTTATCTCTTTGGCTCACATGGGGATGGATATTTTTGTTAAACCAGGGGGGTGGTTTTCCTTTGACGGTTTTTTTTAATCAAAGAAGCATGTCCGTTGCAAATGTTTTGGAGAATATTTGTAAATAAAGTGACAGCATTGTTGACATTATTTTTGTGTAAAACAGACTCTCAGTTGGCTGACTATTTTAATCCATATATTTTCAAGTTCTTTGAATTTAAGGTCTGTTTTCCTTTTCAAGTTGATATTGTTTTTAACATCGACGCTGACTCATCCTGCTTTACCTTTACTCCTATTTCTTTATGAATGTATACCCAGGAATACTATGGAGATTATCATACAAGATGGTACATATGTGTGTTTGAGAAAGAGTAATAACATCTAACTGAGGATTTGTAGCTAGTACCTCACATAGACCATTGTGCAATGTTGATATTCCTTGAATGATAAAGGGGCACAATTTCATCCCCTGAACATTACAGATATCATGCAAATCTTGTGATGAAGGCCCAGGACATGGTTCTACATCACCACATAACATGAGAAGTAAACAAACTAGAATATTTCTATAATGTTTTACTGGAGTCTTTGCTTGTACTATTCAACCATAAACCAATCTAACAACACTCATTGAATATATTTTCAAATCCTTATTCTATTCTGCCATAGAAAGACTTCATTTGATACTTGAAAATCCTTAAAATATTACAACAAACAAGAGCATGACTATTCGCATTGCTGCCATTATAGCTCAAAAGGCATTCACTTCTGGTTAATAAATATGTGTTAAAATAACAGTTGTTTTATAGGTGTTCATATGACAATTGTTTTATCAATATACAATTTTGCGGGAATCTCTTCCAACAAATCCTTTTGTCATATTTCTTAGGTATATCATGACAAGTGAAGCCACAAGACAGGAAACAGAAGTATTTTTCATGAAAAATGATTATTTTGGACTAAAGAAAGAAAATATAATCCTGTTTGAACAACATACATTACCATGCCTATCATTTGAAGGAAAACTGATCTTAGATGGTTATGGTAAGCTTGCAAGAGCACCTGATGGAAATGGTGGACTTTATAAAGCCTTAAAAACAAGTAAAATTGTGGAGCATATGGAATCCAAAGGAATTGAATTTGTTCATGTTTACTGTGTTGATAATATATTAGTTCGTGTTGCTGACCCTATATTTCTTGGGTATTGTATTCAACAGAAAGCAGATTGTGGTGCCAAGGTAAACACAAACAACATTTTTGTGTGTGTTATTTTATCAATTTAGGAAAAATGTCCTTTATATTTTTATAACTTTATTAATTGATTACTTGCAATGATTTCAAAAACCACAGCTGAAAGCAGATTTTTTAAAAAATGCATTTAACTGCATTTCCCTCCCAGATACTGGGCTAAGATGGTGTTCTTAAGGACTTCCTGGTGGCAGTGAGGAATTTTTTGGCCAAATGGACTTGCTAATGGCAACCAATGGCTTTTTTTACATTAAGTTGCAAAGATTTTTGCGTGTAGAACCAAACCTGAAACCACATGGTTACAGTATATCTTCACCAGCCCCCAAGCAACCAGAAGTGCAGAATAAAAAAAGACCAGTGAGGTACATGCCATTCATAGGCATGAAAAAAGTTTGTGACATTGATACTGCAGTAGTAGTAGATGTGGTATGTGCTGCAAGAGACATAGTGGTGAGATGGTAAAAGATGGTTTATAGCCATTAAGAATTATTAAGTGGTCTCTGCCAGAAAGAAAAGCTGGAAAAGCTAGAGTGCAGTTTATATTTTGTGTTTTTTCCCTGAAAAGCTATTTGATTCCCTTTGTGATTTCTATATCCAGAAGCATACTAAGTTTTCAGTTCAAATATTGGTTTTAGTCAGGAAAATATGTATCTTTAAGCACTCTGGGATATCAACATTTGGACATGCTCGGTACCAACCCCCATTTTTGCCTTGACAACAGCTGATCTAGGCACTTTGTAAGCTCTTGGAAGCTGTACTGTACATTGCAAAAAGACCTGTTAAGAGAATGTATGTGTATATGTAGCAGTCTCTTTGTGAGAAGTAGCTAAGAAATTGTGGTCATACTTCTTCTTTTTCTTTTTGCTGCTCCCTGATTCAGGGGTCGCCATAGCGAATTTTCGCCTTCCATATGGCACGATCTTGGGCATCCTTGCATCTTAGCCTCTTCTCCATCATATCAGCTTTGACGTTATCCATCCATCTTTGCTTTGGTCGCCCTCTTCTTCTCCTTCCTGGTATATCCATCCTCAGCACTCAGCCCTCTTCTCTCCTCTCCACATGCCCAAACCATCTCAACCTGGACTCCCTTATCTTCTGAGAGAGTTCTCCAACATCCAGCCTGTTTCTTACTATCTCATTGCACAACTTGTCTCTTCGAGTAACACCCAGAGACCATCGAAGCATTCTCATTTAATTTGGTCATACAATTGTTTAAATATTATTTTATTTCTCTGTGATAGGCATGTGAAAAAGTTGACCCATCAGAACCAGTGGGTGTAGTCTGCAGATGTAAAGGAAAGTACCAGGTAATAGTTTTTGCCATTTATGTAATAAGTTCATCAGGGTGGGATTAAATTGTATTAGATATTACCATGGTCCCAAAGACCATGCTTGGTCTCATTCAAGCATTAAATACCAGTTTGAGGACTGGCGGGGTATAGTCTTTTCTCTCACGGGCAGGTGAAGCGCTCTTCAGCCTTGGATGGCAATCACCTAGAGATGGTGTCTCAATAAAAACACTGGTCCCCATTACCTTAATGGGTTGGTGTCAGGAAGGGCATCTGGCCTATAAAAACACCTCCTCATCATACCATGAAATGACATCCAAAGATATCCTGGATAGGATAACTTGGAAGTCAATTTCAAGAAAGCGTCCAACACATGCTAGCATGTAAAACGGACGTTAATCTGAATATGATGATGATGATGATGATGATGATGATGATGATAGATATGTTATCTTTTATCCTGTAATCTTTACATATTGATGCACTTACCAGACTAAACTATGTAGAAATGACAAGATGTTATCATGAAAACTTGCATTTTTAGATTTTTCTTAGTGAGGTTCCTTTTTGTAATAAGCTGTAATTGCTCAACCTTCCAAACCAATATATAAGGCTGGTGATGCTTCTCATCCTTGAAGGATGAAAATGTTGAATAGAGATGACATGCATCTTTTGTGTATTTTCTTGCTTTGGCAACCTTCGCTTGGTCTTTCATTCAGTGGATTTTACATCACACCTATGTCTGCACTATTCATCATTTTCATGTCCCTCCCAGTGCCACTTTGATCTTTTTCTTTCTAATTATTCAAAGTGATATTGGGAGAGACGGGAATGAATGGAGGAGCGGCAAACCATGATTCACCAATGGCATGCATATGCCATGACACAAGGAGAAGAAATCATCATGAAAATGGTAAATAGTGCCAACAAAGGTGTGATGTAAAATATCATACCATACCACACAATACAATACAATACAATACAGTATAATATAATACAATACAGTATAATACAAGACAATATAATAAAATACAGGACAATATAATATAATACAATACAGTATAATACAAGACAATATAATATACTACAAGACAAAATAATATAATACAATACAGTATAATACAAGACAATATAATAAAATACAAGACAATATAATACAATACAATACAGTATAATACAAGACAATATAATAAAATACAAGACAATACAAAACAATACAATACAGTATAATACAAGACAATATAATAAAATACAAGACAATATAATACAATACAATACAGTATAATACAAGACAATATAATAAAATACAAGATAATACAAAACAATACAATACAGTATAATACAAGACAATATAATTAAATACAAGACAATATAATACAATACAATACAGTATAATACAAGACAATATAATACAATACAATACAGTATAATACAAGACAATATAATAAAATACAATACAGTATAATACAAGACAATATAATTAAATACAAGATAATACAAAACAATACAATACAGTATAATACAAGACAATATAATTAAATACAAGACAGTATAATACAATACAATACAGTATAATACAAGACAATATAATACAATACAGTATAATACAATACAATACAGTATAATACAAGACAATATAATACAATACAATACAGTATAATACAAGACAATATAATAAAATACAAGACAATATAATACAATACAATACAGTATAATACAAGACAATATAATAAAATACAAGATAATACAAAACAATACAATACAGTATAATACAAGACAATATAATACAATACAATACAGTATAATACAAGTCAATATAATTAAATACAAGACAATATAATACAAAACAATATACAATACAACATAATATAATACAATGCAATATAATACAATGCAATATAATACAATACCACATAATACAATACAGTATAATGTAATACAATATAATACAATGCAATATAATACAATGCAATATAATACAATACCACATAATACAATACAGTATAATGTAATACAATATAATACAAAACAATATAATACAATGCAATATAATACAATGCAATATAATACAATACCACATAATACAATACAGTATAATGTAATACAATATAATACAAAACAATATAATACAATGCAATATAATACAATACAATATAATACAA
>RDPX01000452.1:127558-144145 GCA_003991215.1 Morbakka virulenta | reverse complement strand
CTCTCTCTCTCTCTCTCTCTCTCTCTCTCTCTCTCTCTCTCTCTCTCTCTCTCTCTCTCTCTCATTTTCTATATTTTCTGTATTCACGTTATTTTAAAATGATTGTTGTTACATATTCTTAATGAATTATCTTTTTTCTTCTGTAATTTTGGTCCTTTAACCCCCTTTGAGGTCCTACAAGCAGATTATACATTTGATTTAATTCGAATACAAAAGCAAATCGTGCATAATTAATCTGGAGGTTAATGTAATTCATCAAACTGTATTAGGTAAACTGTAATGGCTTATTGTTAGGATGTACCTTAGGAAAGACGCCTCTGTGACCAAGCTTTGTATCAAGCACTATGCTGGATCATTTATACAAAGGTTTTTCTACTGAGGTACATAAACATATTTTTTACATATACAGTAATTATTTCTTACTCTGTGTATATATAATAAAGTTAGTCTTCAGCTATGAGCTTAGCACTCATACTACATATATATATATATACTGTTTATATAATGTTTAAATAATAAAGTTAGTGAGTATCCAATATATGCATATATACAATATATAGATCAAGGTGCTTTTCGAGGATACGAAGGCAGACAGGTATTGTTTTTGATATCTATTTCTCTATTCATGGTTATACTATATTTATACATTTCAGTGATGCTATCGCCGATTGTGAAATTTCCCCGCTGGTGTCTTATGGAGGCGAGGTACTCTTTTTCTTTTCATTTTATCCCTTTGAATGTTTTGTTTCTATTTATTTGTATTTGTTTGTATTTGTTACTTAATTTCCATTAGGAAAAAATCCCTATGTCTATCCCTCTGGCCTCTCTATATTTTGCCTCTCTCTATCAATGTGTCTGTCTGTTTACCTGCCTGTCTATGTGTTGGTCTATCTTTTAATTATATTTTTTGAATTATATATAGTTGTATGTTTGTATGTACAAATGACCAAAAAAGCTGACTGCCCTCAATATGTTTTAAAACATATAATTAAACTCGTACATTAAATAATAATAATAATAATATTACATTTTTGAGTTTCAAGTTCTTGTGATCTTCTTACTTTGAAGCAGGTTTTCAAACAACAACTTAACAATTCTAAAAGCAAACACTGATGAAAATACCTGGATAATTTACCTAGAAAAGCTGTGTTAATGACAACATATAAAACCAAAATATGGCTACGATAAGAACAAAAGAAAAAGACAGAAATAACTAATTGAAAAATAAAAATAAACAAAAAGGCCACCTAGCTGCTACACTGGTTCACGATTATTAAGGCCCTTTATTGTGAAACTGAAGTTGTTTCTCTAGTCTCCTAGTTCGCAGTTTAAATATATATAATGTTGTTTCTTACTGTCCCCAACTTCCCCCCCCCCCATTCCAATATAACCAATCTGAAAATATAGGTTAAAAAACAATAAATTATGGTATTTCCACGCGTATTACTCCAAGAGATATAGTTTTTTAATCCAGGGCAAAATTACTATAAGTACTACCCAAGCCCTGCTTTGCAATTCCCGTAGGATAAACTTCCTTAATAATAAACTTGTATTTGAGGTAGTAGAATCCAGTCTATTCATCGTGGCCACCTTTGTTGTTTTACTAAGCTGTTTCCGTGTACCACAGAATTTTATGCTTGACACCATGACTTGCAGTATTGGCAATTACCATTTTCACACACCTGCTATTTTAGGTGGCTTTTCTTTAACTAAACGAGAAGCATAAAGATCTAACCTTTG
This sequence comes from Morbakka virulenta, assembly GCA_003991215.1. Lineage (NCBI taxonomy): Eukaryota > Metazoa > Cnidaria > Cubozoa > Carybdeida > Carukiidae > Morbakka > Morbakka virulenta. The sequence continues at coordinate 142,405 of RDPX01000452.1, read as the reverse complement.
CACTTCAGCTGTAGTGTGATTGTACCCTAGCTTTCTCTCCAAGAGAGACTATGAAAGATAGGAGTAAGACAAAAAAGAAAACACTCAAGAGTGCCAAATTCAGCTTGAAAATATAGTGCTTTAAAAAAGAAAGGTTAGAGGTGGACATTGGGTACAGAGATAAGAAACAGTTGTTTTGGAGTATATTGCGTGTTGAAGATGCCCGGTTTACCGATTCTTTATTGGTCGCACGGGTTTAGTAGGCTCAAAACGATTTCACCAGGGTATTTTTTATGAGACCCACTAATCTATCGCGTTTACTGTTCAGGAGTCAACGAATTTAGTCGAATTTAGTTCGTAAATATAGTAAGCTCTTAGGGAGAAGAAATTTTTAAAACCCACTAAAACCCATCACTGGTGTATAGCATTCCGTCAAGCACTCGTGACTCATCGCTTTTGTTAGTTTACAAACGACTTCATCTGCTACTGGGACATGGCAGGATGGTAAGATGGTATGTGGAGACAGACGATTTAAGGGCAACGCAGCTATTTCCTGTGTTATTCTAAATGTTGGTGAGTATTTAGTTTTAAATAAGGTCAGGGAAGTTATGTAGTGGCTTTTGTTAATGTATTTTAAACCAGGAATCTATGATTAAATTATTTACGAATGAGATAGCAGTAGTATTTTCGACAAGAAGTTAATTGGTCCCGTAGAAACTAGTGAAGAAAACGATGTTGTTATTTACTGTTGGTCTAGATATCCCCAAATTCATTAGTTTTCTACATATTTGTATTCTTAGATCTTCTTGGTTGTAAGGGTCGTGTGTATTTGTAATTTTATATAATTGAATGGTCTAATTTTTTTTATTCCTAAAATTTTCGACTAAATTGCAATAATTTTTCGGGCGTTGTTTTGTTATCCAATTTGCCCACCTCCCCAAAAATACCAACAGAAGAACCGCTTTCTATCTTCATTAAAGATATCCTTATGAATTCATGTACTATAATGCGTACTATAATAGCAGTGGCACAGTACTCTTGCACTGCACACTGTGTGAGCTGCACCGGTAGTATGATAATTCCTGAGTTCAACTTCTAGTTCCTAATCTGGATGTACAAATATTTAAACGGATAAAGCAGAACAAATTTAAGCACTGTGTTCTGGTCGTATTATGGACCACACATAAAGATAAGAAGTGGAATGAGTAATCTACTAGATTTATATAAGAAGACGCAAGTTTGGATATCCTGCTCGCTTCCCAGTCAGTCCACTGAATCTTCCAAGCAATACAAAGATCCAGCAGTGGGCGTAATGACTGGTAAGCAAAACGTTTTGGTCTCTCTAATTCCTTCGGATTTTCTGTGACTATCGTAAAGCCTGTATTACAATCCCGACCTTTAATGCTGTGAGCGCCAGTGAGACAAATGAGTTTAACAGGAACTTAGACTCGAATTCCTGTTTGAATCGAGTGCAGTTTCTTCGGACTATTATTTTATTTCGAATACCATTTTGGTGTTTAGAATACGAATTTGGTTCGAATGCCACTTTAGTTTAAACATTAGATCGGTTTCTCCGGGATATACATTGGTTAAAGCCTGCCGCACAGTTGGTTACTTTATTATAATTTGTTATTATTTTGAAATGAAATTTTTTTGCTCGCTTTTTTACAGGGAATTGAGGATCTAGTGCAAGGAAAAAAATATTTAGCTTCGGAGACCTTACTCCTTGCACATAAAAGCGAATCTGCCTCAGCAAATAATCACAGCAATGGAGAACCAATCGAAAAGAAAAGCAAGTTGGACTAGAGTTTGGGTCAGATTTTCTACGTTAACAACAGCCCATCACAGTGGTCGCTGATTTCTTTATCCAAACTTTAAAAATAGTGTGTGAATTGAGAGATTCAAATAAAGGAACGTAATGTTGGGATTTACAAATATAGAACTGGTCTATGATATATATTTTTGCACAATTTTTTAATGATCTAACTTATAAGCACTTACACAGTGAACTTTTGTTGTAAGTTTATTTAAGGAAAACCCACTGTTAGACCTGTACTGCTGTTTTGAATGGATGTTCTCTGGGGGATTGAGGGAAATGTAAACAAAAGAGCCCGTGAGCCCAACTCTTTGTATTAATAATACGATATAATATTTTTTTGACTAGAGTACCAATCATTGTAACGCTAAATTCTGTTCCTTATCACTTCAGACCCGTGAAAATATTATTTACGACGCTGAAAGAGGGAACGAGAAGCGAGGGGAATGCGTCTGTGTGTGTGCATTTCATGTAACAGGCAGTCGCCTGCTTTGCGCCACCATCAACGAATCAAGTGACTTGCTTGCTCTTTCGCTCACATATCTCTTACCATGTTTGCTAGTGATACCGTGTATGATAGGCACATAAGAGGATATGATCAAAAAAGTATTTACTGTAAAAGGAATTACGAAATTTTCACTCAAGGTTTGCACCTGTCAGCTGTTAATCTTCTCGAGTGCCATTGCTAACGAGTGTATATGGTATAATTTGACAAGAGTGGTTTTCGTCTGACAATGTTTTCAGAGGCCCGGTTTGTTATCTGTGCGCTATTGAGCGGACGCTTAATAAATCATTACACAAGGTCTTATGCGATGAAGAAGTTACACGTTAACAACTATTTATAATTTGAAATACGCATGTTAGATTTTCTTGCGAGGTTTTTTTTTCCACCGCTTGATTTTTTTCATTTTTTAATCTTTAATCCGCTTATGTGTGGTGTTGATATTATGTAAAATAGAACAAGCTGTGATATGCATTGTTCACAGCTATAATAATTGTATAAAATGAAATAAAATGAAAGCACTCGTTGCGCCCTCAATCCTCTTCCCCACTTCTCCGCTCCCTTGGAGCGCCTCCTGTGTTTGTTAATTTAAACTACACGAATATGGTTATACGAAATGTACTATTTCTGGTTGACACAATTTGTCACTCATCTCGTGTATCACAATTGTAGGACGAAAATCCGAACCAGGGAATGTAATATAATTGATCCATGCATTTCGATGCGGCTGGGTTTTTTAAAAATATATATCGGCCGATGTTGTTTGTTACTATGTTGGTATTATAAAAGGTGGATAATCGCTCAAATATATAAGTTTTCTAATTTTGGGATTTTTTTTTTGTAATTGGCCTGTAATGCCTATTGTAATAAGTATATTTTGTATGTTGCAAATCAGTTATCATTTGTATTCTTAAATGCACTTATGCATTCCCAAAGCTACAAAAAAAAATTCATTCCTCTTATAACTATTTTCTTAGTAATTAAAAGTCAGTAGTACTACGTATCAACGACCTGGACCTCATTTTGGCCTCATTATTTTTAGCAACAATATTCATTTTCCCCTTTAATGCACTAATATTATAATTTAATCCACTACCACTAACTTGCATTATGTGTAGCATTTTCTTTATCTTGGGAACGTCCAGCTTTATTTACTAAAAACACGAAAATTACAAATCAAATTAATATCACCAACAATAATCGTAGGAAGTATCACAAGTATTAGTGAATCCGGAAGATGATATATGTGACCAAAAGTTACTGTTCATTTAATGAAAAGATACCTGGGAAGATATCCCAGGATAGTTTTACAATGATATAACAAATACTACTAATAATGTTATTTATTATTATTATTATTATTATTATTATTATTATTATTATTATATTATTATATTTATTATTTTGTTTATTATTTTGCTTATTTTTTATTAATTTAACAATATTAGTTGTACTGGACTACCCAATGACTTTTAGAATATATATAAATATATGTCGATATCGATAAACTCCAGTCGATCTGCCCAGAAGAAATTAAAGATGCATCGAATATTTCTGCCTCGAAACTACGTATTGGCAGAGTCAGAATATGTTATTTTGTATCCAAAGCCGCATCTCAATGCTTCAGAGCTTGTAGCCATTGCCTTATGTCAAATCTAAAATACATTTAAGTGTAGCAAGAATGTACCTATAAATAATTTTTAACAATATTTCTTTCTTTTCTTATCCATGCTGTTGACCACGTGTAAATAATTCTTTGCTATTTTTTATTTTTTTTCCATTTCCCCTCATTCTGAGCCCTGTCTTCCTAAATCACCAAACTTAAACTGTTTAGTGTTTTATCATTAGCACCATTGATTTTGCCACACAATGCCGCATAATACCTTTCTTACAATTAACTTGAAATTTTAACCCTCTGCCTTTACTTGTATTACATGTTGCAGTTTGTTGATCTTTTGAAAGTTTATTTGTACAGGAATAGGGTTCATGGCATTCCGTACTGCGTCACAGAACGTAATGGTCCATTTCATCAATGATTTAAAGCTTCAACTTAGTCGTTTGGTTTGCGTCCGTTCCTTTTTCAGGCACCTTGCACCAGCGGGCACCAGCGTGTTATATATATCTGATTTCTTATCTTCTAGTACCTTGTCTCCTGCGTATCCAATGTAGCTTCTATTACCAGCACCAATTCGATTACTTTCGCAAGTACCTTCACAGTATTTTTCTTTGGCACCAGTGCCTGAATCTGGTAAATTGTAACTTTTTTCCAGTATGTGTAATGCATCATTCTAGGAGTTATTTTCTCTAACCTTTGTTATCAGTTTCACGCTTTACTTTATCAAATAAAATTACAGTAAACGTTGCTTTTTTCAAAGTTTCCTAGTGTGAATATTGCTTTTTTTTACTTTCCCATCAACCATTCCTCTGTTTATCTTTTTTTTCCACAATCGTATTCACCTCCAATTAAGATATTTTTAAGTTCATTGCAAATATTCTATATATTTTTTTGCACTTTTCTTATTTCATTTGTCAGTATACATAATTTTTCTAATTCTAAATTCTTTCAATCCCATCAACAACTCGAAAGCTTACCTATTACAGCCAACTACATTCTCCTCTTCACTCACTTCAAAACATTCGTGTATATTTAAGAAATACATTCTCATTTCTTGCTGTGGATTCTTATCTTTCATCCATAGTTTTCATAGTTCATTCAGTAAACCGATGCTTCCTCTTCTACGTACCCTTGAATACAATTTGTTTTTTTCCATTTTCAGCAACACCTTAAAGGTCTCCCAAATCCATCTTGAATAATCATGTCTGCTCCGTATAGAATGAAAACTTTTAAGACCTACCGCAGCTTCTCCTTTTTTACTTTCATGATTGTATCTGATTATTTGCAGATGTGATCAAACTCGATTCCAGAATTCAAGTTAGCCCACACTTCTCATTGAGATTTGCTATTATGTCTTTCCAAATTCGAGGATTCTGTTTCTATTTCATTCCCCGGGAGACATCCACGCCTGAAGATGCCAAAAACGAGAGAAGCTTGCTTGAAATGGAGGTGTTCACCTTTACTTTTAGCCTAACGTGTGGTCGAATTGTTAAAACGTTCAATTTTTATACCTTGCAGATAAAAAAATCCCCAATGACGCTGTCAAATTCAAGATATATGTGAATATAATAGTATTTTTGTGGTGTACTTAACACTTTGCCACGACAAAGGAAGTCCGTCGACGCTTTTTACACGCAGGCCTTAAATAGAGCTATATCATGGACAGTCTCAAGTATAGGTCTAAGGTCTAAGAACTATTTTAATCACCAGAATACGCCAAACTTTATTAATGTTAATATCAAGGTTTCTGAAGTGTAGTAACGGGGGCACAGTGAAAGCTAAAGACTAAAAACGATGAATCACTATTTATCGAAAACTATTGGACCCATTACTGGAATACTTTTAATGATTAAACAGGAAGATGATCAAAATTACAAGCTTTTCCCTCTCTCCATCATATCTCCGAGTCAACCCTACCTTCTTCATTCGATGAGAGTGATTTGAACGCCCAATTTATTGTTCAAATCATCAAAATCTCGTAAAAAAAACCCCAAGACTCGGCAAGCAGATGATATTTTTTAATGACAGGATCCTTCTTAAACAGGGGGAGGGAGTGTACAGCTTCTATTTTGCACACCAAATTCTCGAACGATAATAACCACGTGCCCGTTTGGCTTGGTCATAGCAGCAACTTTTGTGGTGCATTTGTTCCAAAAACAGGGTTGGCTGTGGATGAATATGGATTAATTACTTAGCCGTTCCTCTGTTAACAATTGGCATTCAAGTTAGCCTTGACACAATTTTGACTATAACCTGCGAAGAAGAATCCCCTTCCTGTAAAAGAATCACTTTCAAGACCTGCTATATATTACCTAGTGTCTGAGGTAAAACAAAAATTCACATTGTACAGTAATAGTGCTTAAGTCGTCAATAAACTGGTTTACCTACACATTTATGTTACACGAATGAATTGGCTACAAATGTTTAGTGGAAAGTACTTGAAAGGATTTTTAAGACGGGAAAATGATATGTCTGTTCTCTCGTCATGTTCAATTATGGTGTGACTGAACATTCAGCACCAATTAATGGTGGTATTTAAACCATTAAACCCTTGAGGCATTGTTTTAGACGTTTTGTATCCAAATGTTGCATTACAGTAATTGATTCCATACACAACTGCTTAATTTATACTGTGTAGGGGAGTTTAAATCAACAAGTTTAGATTTCACGAGTTTTCCTAAAAGTCTATAATTTTTGCCCTCTACATATCTACCAAGATAACTCCATCAGTAGGGTTTCATTGCTTATCATTGTTCAACAAATTCAGTTCTGAGGGGTCTTGTTTTGAAAGTCTAAAGCAAAGATCATATTATTTTCTTCATGCTTGATTTGATCTTAAGTATGGAGGTAGAGAGATGATAGATTCGGAGACCTATCATCTTGGATCATTCTTTTCTTCTGTTGCATTTCCTGGGTACCAACCGTTCTAAAACAATATTTGTAATTTCAGATATCTTTGACAAAGAAGATTACAGTAGTTTCATGGAACAGATTGATGTCTTTGGGATAGTTTTTCATTTGCTCTATACAGGTCGATGTTTAATATTTTTCTGCTTTATTGGTAGGCATTCAATAATTTTCCCCCCCTCTATATAAGTCGACATTTAATGGTATTTTTCTGGTAGGTTTCCCTAACGTAGCGTATAACACATGCAAAGGCCGACTGTTTCATGTTGTATTTGGTCAAAACCTTCAATTCATTTGCACTTTGTATACAATTGTACACAATGAGAAAAACTTCATCATACTCTGCCAAAAATCCTTGGAAATTTCTGAATCGTCTAAGAGAAAGCTGTCCATCAAACCTCATAAAAAAGTTCCCACATCTTACACCGAGCATCTCAATATACCAGTCACCAACATAGGTATTAAATTGTAGCTGTTGTAGCTTCAATGGCATTAAGCCTTGCCTTGTTATGCATAATGCCTGAGCATTTCACAAGTGCAAAGTTTTTTGAGACCTTGGTAAAACAGGCCAAATATATCGGCGTTTATGTTTATAATATTATATGTTTGGGATTGTTTAAAATCTTCTATGATAATTCTCTAAATATAATTTAATACTCTCATGAAACAGAATGTTTACTGAAATCAAGAGCTTTTTCCTTCAGCATTAGGCCACCTGTTTTCCACCCTTTGTACACATATGCATTTGTAGCACTCGAAACGTATTACATATGATCTCTATTCTCTTCTGTTTTCTTTTGGGTCCACTGCTTACAAAAGCAACCATTTTTTAAAAATGTCTTAATTTGATACCCCTCTTTCAATCTCAATTAGGGCGTCATAATTAATTTAGAATATTTCTTGCCATTTAGTGCCGCCTATGCTTGCCATTTTCCAACGCTTAGTGATTAGTGCAGTTGCACTGTAACCAAAAGGCTCCAGGTTTAATTTTCCGAGAGTGCAAAAACCTTTACAAAACGAAAAAGCCATTGGTTTGCATGGCACTTGTACGGCACCGTCTGAGGTCCAAGATCTGTTAAAGATGATGTTGAAACCAGAGAAAGAAAAGAGAAAATTAGAAGCCGATAATTAGACCTAAAGAAAGCATTAGAGGTAAAGGATTTGAGACTGTACTGTTGAGGAAGCCAGGACTGTGAAAGGGAATTCCATTTGTATCGCACAATACTGCACGCACATGAAAGATGTTTTCTGGATAGATCTAGTTTTATCATGTCATGAGCGATGAGCGTTTTCCAACCTATGTTTCGAGAGATACCATTATCAGTACTACAACTAACTTGGTACAGCTGTTTTAAATTTTAATATTGGCAGTGGCAATGGGGGATCGAGTTGTTTTGAGGAGTAGAGTCATATCTATCGTATTTTTGTGTTTCTTAACTAATATCACTATATTTCTAAAATATAGGGTTGATGTGATTGCCATGTTGTAGTAAAGGCATATTTATAAGAATAGGAAACAGGAAGGAAGTTTTGTTGTTGACAGTGATCTTCTTGACTTGTTATTTTCACAAAGTTGTGTGGTATTGTGTCCAGCTTCGTCTGACTATTTTTAGTATCTTTCAGTCTCACCTTTTTCATCTTTGTAAACAATGTTGTCCTCTCTTCAGACGCTTTAAAAGAATTAACTCTTGACGTTTTGAGGTCTTGGGGTTAAGTAAATAGTAAATGCCATTTTCTTTGGTATATACACGTAGTAATTTTCATTTACTATGGAAAAATGCCAGCTATACTGTTTTTCAATATCACAAAGCACTATTTAAAGATTATCCTTTGAAACGGGTTGAAACAAGGTTTATTGGCTTTTCTGAAATTCCAACATGTGTAGCCCAGGGATCACTGTTCTAGCAGAAGACCCAATACTACCCATATTCAAATGCCTAACAACTTTGGCATCTTTTAGCATTCATACACCATATTTGCCCACCGGCTTTTCTGATGCCCTTGGTGTTTTCAAAAGTTTGTTTAACATGAAAAAAAAAAGTTTGATACGCTTGATAACCTAAGACATGAGGTACATTATTTTAAATCTTCATTATCATGACCAGCAATTCAACTTACTATCATTTCTGTTCTTACCTGTGTGTCTTCTTTTCTCCTTTCGATAGACGAACCAGATTTTATTACCGGAAAAGTGCCAGTTCCAACCAGTGTACATTTAAGTCGATGTCTGGTGCCAAATATAATTGTAATTAATTTCTGCTAAGAAACGACGGTTACTATGAGCTCTGAAAGGGGGTCCTTTTGCACTTATGTGCTACGGTTGATCAAGATGCATCATGTGTCGATAAGCAAACGACCTTACTCCATTCTCGTCGTTTCCTACTCGGTCACAAGTTCTTTTTAATTATCAAGTAGTGATTATTAAGAATTATAAATCATTTGTCTAAAATGTTTGTGGTGTTTCCTATGGTGTGTGGACTGTTCAGCACATTAACGACGCATAACGATTCAGTGCGTCAGGTTTCAGTGATAATATAATATAACATAATTTAATATAATGTATATATAATATAATATAATATAATATATAATATAATATAATATTAATATAATATAATATATAATATAATATAATATTAATATAATATGATATGATATAATACAGTATAATATAATATAATATAGTATAATATAATATAATATAATGTAATGTAATGTAATGTAATGTAATGTAATGTAATGTAATATAACATAATATAATCATACGCTAAAACGTGACCTGGCGAAAGCTGATGCACTGAAAGGGGACGCGCTGAAGCATGAGACACCAATTTTCAATTTCTGACGAAGTTCCAATACAACCAAGGAAATAACATATAACATAGAGAACTTTCGCACAATTGCAGGCATTGTTGTTTCAATTCACATTAATTGAATCTCAAGCTTCATGTTCATGCATCAATGAAGGACAATATTACTTTTAACTTCCATTAAGAATTAAAGAGCCAGCAATTTGTGAAGCCGGAGAGGTAATTTTCTCTGTCCTTTCTTTGCAGCTTTAATGATCCATGCTTACAGTTTTTCTCTTCATCAAATATTCGCGATATTGCTTAGCNGATAATATAATATAACATAATTTAATATAATATAATATGATATGATATGATATGATATAATATGATATAATATAATATCATATAATATATAATATCATATAATATTAATATAATATAGTATAATATAAATATAATATAATATAATATATAATATAATATAATATTAATATAATATAATATAATATATAATATAATATAATATTAATATAATATAATATATAATATAATATAATATAATATAATATTAATATAATATGATATGATATAATATAGTATAATATAATATAATATAATGTAATGTAATGTAATGTAATGTAATGTAATGTAATGTAATATAACATAATATAATCATACGCTAAAACGTGACCTGGCGAAAGCTGATGCACTGAAAGGGGACGCGCTGAAGCATGAGACACCAATTTTCAATTTCTGACGAAGTTCCAATACAACCAAGGAAATAACATATAACATAGAGAACTTTCGCACAATTGCAGGCATTGTTGTTTCAATTCACATTAATTGAATCTCAAGCTTCATGTTCATGCATCAATGAAGGACAATATTACTTTTAACTTCCATTAAGAATTAAAGAGCCAGCAATTTGTGAAGCCGGAGAGGTAATTTTCTCTGTCCTTTCTTTGCAGCTTTAATGATCCATGCTTACAGTTTTTCTCTTCATCAAATATTCGCGATATTGCTTAGCTTTTGTGATTCAAAGATCATAAAAGCTAAGCAATATCTATCCTTCCCTTTCTTTCAAAAATGCGTATTAAGTAATTAATCTATATTGTGCTTTACAAACAGGAGAATAGATCGGAAGGGGTTGTTTAATTATATTTTGGAAAAAATAAATTGGGCCATCAAAATAAACAAAGGACCTGGATTTTCGAGCATTAAATTGTGTTTCATCATTGTAATTTTTAGGATTGGATTACATTTTCCAAATATATATAAAAATATTAAAATAGATTTAGTAAGATTGGGCATCAATTTTTTTTTTCGTCAATACAGTTCTTTCTGTCTGATAAAATTCAATTGTGCTGGTAAATTTTTCTATGATGCATAGGTTTAAGCTGTAGACAATTCGAAAAAAATCCTTTACAAAAAGCAGATGTATTATGCACTCAACTTTATCGGTCTAAACATGAAACTTGCCCGGTTGATATCATTGGTTTTGGTGTATGACTGATACTCGCATTACTTGATTGCCACCTGTTCTTGGCAGTAGATTTGTAGGCGATACATGAGAAGAGGATTTGTTTCGTGAAAGGTAGAGGTCAGGGGGTTGAAATTTTTATCTATTGTATAGGTCCTGTTTTTAGCATTTAACGTAAAGAATTCAACAACCTCTGCAAACACTTTACTTTGAGGTATTTGAACTCTATCTTCAGCATCTGCTTGGAAGTAGATGTTAGCCGTGGCTTAATGGATACTACAGTTGCACTGTAACCAAGAGGTTCCCAGATTGATTCCCCCCGAGAGGGCGAAAAGAATTTGGAACTTTACAAAACAAAATGTCATTGGCTGGCGTCACGAAGGTCATCCATGCAAGAAATCTTTCAAGTCCCATTGAACCTTCTGAAGAGCACCATGTGAACCCCATATCCTTGGGAGAAAATGACGTTAAAACAAAAAAATGTAGGAAAGAAGGAAAATATTTATAAATCCCTACAATTCAAGCCAATTAATTCCCCAATTACATGATTAATGAAAGTGTTTGGCAGGGTATTTCCTTGCTTTAAATCTCAGTTTAAAACCAGTAACTTTTCAAATTGTTTGTGTGGGTATATATATATATAATTGTTTGTATATATATACATATATATACATATATATACATATATATATACATATATATACATATATATATATACATGCCTGATGGTCGAATTATCGTGAAACTATTAGTTGCAATCACAGTTCTTATTTTTCGTGTTTTATCTTATCTTATATATATAGTGTGAGACATATGGAGAGAACATAAAGACACACGACTACCTGTCTTATGCTTAAGATGCTTGAAAAGTAGCAAAAGCCTATATGTAACATCAAATGTTTACTCTACTCTAGAGGAGCAGCATTTTATCTTTCTTACTATTGAACAGCTTTAATGAAATCAGAAGATCACAGCCGAAGCAAACATTGGAAAAAGGGAGGGCCAAAACAAAAATACAAANATATATATACATATATATACATATATATACATATATATACATATATATACATATATATACATATATATACATATATATACATATATATACATATATATACATATATATACATATATATACATATATATACATATATATACATATATATACATATATATACATATATATACATATATATACATATATATACATATATATATATATATATACATATATATACATATATATACATATATATATATATATATATATATATATATATATATATACATGCCTGATGGTCGAAATATCGTGAAACTATTAGTTGCAATCACAGTTCTTATTTTTCGTGTTTTATCTTATCTTATATATATAGTGTGAGACATATCGAGAGAACATAAAGACACACGACTACCTGTCTTATGCTTAAGATGCTTGAAAAGTAGCAAAAGCCTATATGTAACATCAAATGTTTACTCTACTCTAGAGGAGCAGCATTTTATCTTTCTTACTATTGAACAGCTTTAATGAAATCAGAAGATCACAGCCGAAGCAAACATTGGAAAAAGGGAGGGCCAAAACAAAAATAAAAACAGACCACAATACAACAGAAAACAGATAAAAATACCCTAAATTTATGAGGGGAAAAAGGTTGGAACATCGGTTGAAAGCTGAAACTTGATATCATTTTAAGGGTGTGAATGAAACTAAAACAACACTGCTAGAAGACAGTCAATGTAAAACAGTAGCTACTTTTCATATGTGTAAAATAGTTTGATTCAGAGTTTGTAGCTAACAGACCAATGGGTGGTTAAGTCATCGTTTCAGGTCATCCGGTTTAACCGGATGATTTAAAACAGACCGGACAAGTAAACTTAAAATTTAGACTCCATTTACAATACTTGTTTAGTTTGTTAAGAGAATTTTGTTGGTTTGAGAAATGCATTTAGATTTGAAAGATTGATATCAGAGAAAATTTAGCACCAATTTTGAGGTAGTTAGTGAAGGGTTTTTCTTTGTATAAGAAAATGTAGTTAGTGTTTTATGTATTTGTTTACAAAATTTGTTATGTATAGAATGCATCACAAGACAAAATAGAACGTGTTACAAACTGAAAGAATATTCAGACAGAGAATAACCCTTGGTATTGATTTTATTTATTGATGTCCAGGAACAGAAAATATGTTTTGTTTCAGATTCTACTTTCAAGATGAAAAGGACACGTTGTCCTTACTCCAACGTATGTTTGATGACATATCAATATATATCATATGATATATAGTAATCTAGTTACATTCCTGAAATAATCGCATGCTGGTTGACTTTATGCTACTGATATGCGATCAACTAACGCCGGAATCCCAAGAGAGCTGTAGCTCAGAATTCTGCATTTCGATAAACGTGACCAGCTTTACTAAGCCAAATCCTTCTTTTTAGGATGTATTTGCTAGCTCACCGATTCGTCAACCTATGTACATAAAAAGTTGCTGTTTTAAGGCTTTTGATTGGAATCAGGCTTAATTACCTTATTGGAATGCAAACAAAAATACCTAAATAGTCATTACGATCCAAATTTCTCATTTGTGAAAGAACTCATGCTTTTTTATTTTTTCAAATGTGATTTTTAACAAATAAAAACTAAAGAACTAAGACGAAGGGAATGTCAGTAATGTTTTAAAAACCATAGCTCGACTGCGTCAGTCAAGATACCAAACTTGATGAAATTATGCCAAACACAATCGCATTGATCTTTCATAGCAGTCAGTGATACCAGTGGTGTAGATCTCAGCTAGATAAACAGCCTCTTTTGTAATCAGAAGTGATTGCACACACAACATTATAAATAGAGATAAGGACAAACCTAATAAATTTCTTTTCAAGAGTCAAGCAACAGCTGGTTGATTTTGCCATGAAAACATATAAAATACTGTAGATGCAATTAAGAGATTAAAAAATTGAAGCTGCAGTATTCTGATGATCTTACGAACGAAAACAACCAAAGTCTAGCAAAGTCAGAAAAAGCTAGCAATGGATCACGACTTAAGAAGACCTAAGAAATATTAAGGCTTTCATTTGTATAATTCTGAAAGATACATACATTATAATTATAAAACGACTTTATAATATATATATATAACATATCACTTTTATCAAAATAAAAGAAGAAAGATGGAGAGGTTTGAAATTGCAGAAAAGTGAAAATCCCACTTTTCCATAAAGTCTAATTTGATTAAAAAAGGATTAATAATTCATTTAGGGACATCCCTGAACTACGAAATCACGATGGAAAACTTTCTTCATCTCTTGAAAAATTGGTTTGCCACCGATTTGGAAGCACCTTTTGGCCAAGTGTTGCCGAAATAGTGCTTCGGGGCATGGAGGCAGAGTTCTCAAAATCTTTTTGTCCCTCTTTTATAATGTTTCAAGAAAATACTTCCCATTTATTTGTTTTTCCTTGTATTTTCTACTCTGTTTTCACTGTTTTGTTAATGCTTTGCAAACCTCCACTTTTGATTGTCTGAGTCGAATATTTGTGAAAAAGAGGGTTAGAGTTTGAAAAGAGGCTGCTGAATAAAACGATCCGCGGCCAGAAATATTAAAAGGCATCCCTCTTCTGAATGCCTTTTAATATGGGTTTTGTTTCCAGTACAATGGTCTTAGGTATGGCTCTACACTAAATACCATGTCAGATTTTTAACTGAAAATGCCACTCTCCCTCTCTCTATCTGTGTGTGTGTGTGTGTGTGTGTGTGTGT
>RDPX01000452.1:64396-76494 GCA_003991215.1 Morbakka virulenta | reverse complement strand
AGCATGTGTTCAGCATGTTGTTCAGAGTAAGAAAAATGGATACAGGATAATGTAGAACACAGGCTTGATAAATTTATCATCATCATCATCATCATCATCATCAACAACATTATCATCATATTCGGTTTAACGTCCATTTTACATGCTAGCATGTGTTCAGCATGTTGTTCAGAGTAAGAAAAATGGAAACATGATAATGTAGAAGTCCCATCTGGATGTTATGTTAGTTCTTTTTCATTCTTGAGTTTTATTTTGATTTATAGAGTTTTCCAGTGTCTTTTTCTTATCTTTTTCATTGTGATTCTTCTGGTTAGTACAAGTGTTTTGCTGTTTTCAGTTTTCTGCTTTTTCACCGTCTTTTTTCAACTAAAAAATCCAGAGAAAAATTACGCTGGATTTTTACAAACATTGAGATTTTAAATATTATTTTGGTACAAATTTACATTGACATTCTTTGATGTTATGATAAAAATTTAGATTGATAAAGTACACTGATTAATACTACTATGATTATTTTCTGTGTTTTTAATAAATGCTATCTGTTTTAATTCAAAGTATTTTCTGGATTTCAGGTATTCCTTTTTTGACAAACTCCTGCACAAATTGGTGGCGAAACGCCTATTTGCAAAACCGACCGTTTCATGAAGGACATAGATCAACATTTCTTGGCCAAATTACGGTCGAAGAAACTTTTCTACCTCTGTTTTCTTCCCCACCGTGATAGAAGACAGGGAATTTGCTGGCAGGATGCAATGCTTGTCGATACCAAAGAGGTATGTTTCTATTTTTTTAGCTATTTCAAAGGTGTATTTTTCAAAAAGACAGGAAGTCTTTTCTATTGTATATTTATGTATTTTTAAAACTTAGCTGATTTTTATTAAATAATAATTGCAGTATATAACAATGACAAGTAAATTTTTAGGAAATAGAGACTGGCAGAATTTTTTTTTCGAAGTCCATTGTTATCAATTAGCATCAATTAGAGAAATGTGGAGTTCCGATATTCTTTAAAAATGCCTGATAAAATTTGAAATCTTTTTTTCACAAAAAAAGATAGATTTTCCCTAAGGCATCCACAATCACACTTTACAAATAGATAGTTACCATTTTTGAACAAAATAATAACAGATGAACATTTAAACACAGCTCTTACTGAATCGCTCTTGACAGCTTAGTAAATAGGTTTCTCGGGAAAGTCAATGTTAATACCTTAGACCTTAGGTCCTCCTGTCTCTAGTGAGACATTGGGCAGCAAGACGGCGCCAGCGGACTCGATCCTTGGCCAGAGTTTGAATGTTTCGGACATAAATCTTCCTATCTCGCAGATCGCTTTCGAAAGTGGCTTGCCAAGTTGTTACCGGCCTGCCCCTCTTGCGCTTTCTTCCACTTGGCTTCCAATTCAGAGCCTGTTGTGCTAGTCGTCCAACTGGCAGTCGTAGCGCATGACCAGCCAATCTCCACCTTTTTTCTTCAACTATCATTGTTAATAACTGGATATAAATAACTTGCAACAACATACTATATGTAAAAATAGCAGAAAGAGTATTTAACAGTAATATCCTCTGTTGTAGTTGTCACCACATGAAAAGCCCCCCTTTTGAAATAACCCCTTCAGTGTTAAAATGTTAGTCCATGCTATCAAATTTTTAAATCCCTGATGTCATCAAAAGTATTGTAGTTTACCTCCTAAACCAGACAGAGCATTCAAGACAATCCTTTACTGTGCCAGCAGTCCCTGGCTTTATGTTCACATCTACCTAAAACAATTGAATGCCATACTAGCAAATTTCGTTGGTACATAGAAACATGAATAATTGGATATAAATAGCATTCGGCGGGTGGTTTCCGNTAGTAAATAGGTTTCTCGGGAAGTCAATGTTAATACCTTAGACCTTAGGTCCTCCTGTCTCTAGTGAGACATTGGGCAGCAAGACGGCGCCAGCGGACTCGATCCTTGGCCAGAGTTTGAATGTTTCGGACATAAATCTTCCTATCTCGCAGATCGCTTTCGAAAGTGGCTTGCCAAGTTGTTACCGGCCTGCCCCTCTTGCGCTTTCTTCCACTTGGCTTCCAATTCAGAGCCTGTTGTGCTAGTCGTCCAACTGGCAGTCGTAGCGCATGACCAGCCAATCTCCACCTTTTCTCTTCAACTATCATTGTTAATAACTGGATATAAATAACTTGCAACAACATACTATATGTAAAAATAGCAGAAAGAGTATTTAACAGTAATATCCTCTGTTGTAGTTGTCACCACATGAAAAGCCCCCCTTTTGAAATAACCCCTTCAGTGTTAAAATGTTAGTCCATGCTATCAAATTTTTAAATCCCTGATGTCATCAAAAGTATTGTAGTTTACCTCCTAAACCAGACAGAGCATTCAAGACAATCCTTTACTGTGCCAGCAGTCCCTGGCTTTATGTTCACATCTACCTAAAACAATTGAATGCCATACTAGCAAATTTCGTTGGTACATAGAAACATGAATAATTGGATATAAATAGCATTCGGCGGGTGGTTTCCGATTTATATAAATAAAAAGAAACAAATCAAAATATGTGTATTGATTTTTATTGGCATGTTTCGTGTTGCCACTTGCAACTTTACCGGTTAAAAGTTTACAGCTTTAAAAGGTTTGTTGTGATACTGAAAAAACTTTATTGTGAAAACAGGATTTGGATTCAAATGCGATATTATTGGATAAATGAAAACAAAGAAGGGTAAAATTGTTCATAATCAATCAAGAATGCATTAAGCCCGTGGTGATGCTTAGTGAACAATCTGGCAATTTATTTATCCTTTTTACTCCTTTCTTTTACTTCTAAATACCACGTTCGAGATAGACGATCATGTTGGGCCCCAGCTCCCTCATTCCAGCAATCTACAAAAGTTTTATCACCTGATAATGCTTTCCTTTTCCGAGTTACCATTTCCTTATGCCTGTGATCTTTGGTACTCTTCTTGTTCCTCTGCACATTTCGCCTTCTCTTTTTCCTCTCAATGCCAGATTTTTCAAATCCCCTCTCCTTGTCAAGTGTTCAAGAAATCAGAGTTCTTATGGTCATGAGTAATTTTCCTTTCTATGCCTGGTCAACTAAATACGTCCTCCTTACTCTTATCCAACTAACGTAGTCTTAACATCTGGGGGTTAAGTGGCAACCCTTTCTTTTCACTCTTTCTAAGAATTATATCCAGAGACCTTGAAAAATCCAAAGATGGCTTTACCAACAAGACTGTGTGGTACTCATACCTAATGTTTGTGATTTCAGTCCGTATCTCTTCTGTCACTTTTTAATTTTCTACTCTTTCTTCCTTTCTTTGCTACTCTAAGCTGGGTTACTTGCACTAGAATGTCTCAAGTAACTTCTACCCCTTGACTTAATTAGTCAGAAGTTGGAAACTATTTCTTACATTTATGTTATACTCCACAAATTACATTCTTTTTTACCTGCTCAAAATCTAGTCTTTTTTCTATCTGTTATCTTTTTTACTCCTCTAAATTTAACAGTGTATAGATAACCGGTCACTGCCGATGGAAATTTCTAAGTAGGTTTTCATAAGTTTGACTGCATGACTACATGATTATTATTAACAAGTGGAACTACTTGGTAATGATAATCATGTTCTACAGTTTGCACCACTCCACCAATCTATCTCCAGGCTTGTTCCTTTCTACTAGATCAAACCGCCATACAGTTTTTCCATTTTCACCTCACACCACCTTTGCCTTGAGTTCTCCCATGACAATGATCATTTCGTTGGAGCTACATTGGAATTTGGGTTTCTTAAGAGCTATCTGCTGTGTGTTCATATACAACTATGAAGGAGACGTTGAAAGAAAAGTCTTGCTTGTATTTCACATAGTCGCTTGATGATTGGTTTGGCTCACCTCTGCATCCATGTGAGGATTACTAACGAGCGATATGTCCTTAAGTGAGAAGGACAGAAAGATCCCTTAACATTGTTTGACCATTTAGTTTAAATTTTAGTTCCTCATGAGTATTCGTGGGGTGAAATGGGGAAGTATTTCTCTTTTGCCTTTCTCACTGCAGTGTGACTGCCAAAACTGAGACCAAGAGTCTGTCCTTCAGTAGCCCCAAGACCTTCCAATGTCCATATATACTAGATCCCCCACCAAATCTTCTACTGCCTCAGTATTTCTTGATGCAGGCCCACATCTACCTTTATCCGAGACCTCTTTGGCTTTGTGGTGTCGACCAACCTACTGGTGGTTACTTCATCCACCATAATAAGCAAGTGAACCTTCTGAGCCATCATTTCAGTGAGTTCTTCACAGATAGTTTGGGATGAATAAGAAGGGTTTTCCTTTCCGGAATTCCCATATTGTGCAATGTGTGCTGCTAATAATGAAACAAACTGACTGTGCAACTCCAGCAACCCTATGTACATTCCATTTCATAGAGATCCAAACTTTTCATTTGTCCCTTTAAAAGGCAGACCACGCTCAGCTGGGGTAGACATGACAGCTATTGCATGCCTCAAAACCTTTCCCCAGTGATTGTATTCTTCATTAATTTGTTGATTCTATCTTTTCCTCTTAAGCTAAAGCCTTGTCTCGAGTTAAATATATTAATACAGAATCAACTACAATCTTATTTCTTCAATCACTGAACCCATCTTTGTCAGCCAAACGTGTGGGCCAAACGCGTGAATTTTAGGCGCGAAAAGTTGAAAACAAAGCACTACACTGATCCAGTGAAAAGTGAACACAATAAACACTTTCTTTTGCATTGCTCACCATTTCCTCTTGTTTGCCAGAAGAGTTTTTGCAAACAATATCTTGCTGGTTTTCTACCAGCAAATGTGAGGCAAGATTTGCCAAAGGAACCGTCATGATGCTGAGACCCAGTGGGCCTACAATCAACCCAATAACCCACATCATCACCTGAGAAATCGATCAATAGCCATGGATCTTGTGCTTTATTTACTTTTTTATCTTCCACAGACTGAATTGTGCCTTCAGAAATATTCAGGTACCATTTCAAGGGTAGGACGTAATAGTAAAGGCTGGAGTAGACTTAGCAAGAGGGTTAAAAGGTAGATCAGTAGCAAGTACGGTATAGACACCAGCTTTTAAAGTTGTGATTTTTCTTTGTCGTCGAAGTCAGCATGATATTCTTAAAGTAAATGAAGTGTTACAACTAAGCGAACGAACTGTGGAAATGTCTTCTTTTGCAGACAGGGCTTGTTTTTGTTCTCTTTCTAGAAGATCACATTTTGGCATAGGAACAAAATTCTAAGTTCATTTACCAGTCTTGGCTATTATTAATGACACCTTTTGTTCTTTCCATTTGGCTAGTCGTCATTTTTGTGCACCACATAAGTGAACACGTTTAATCTTTGGGCCTACAAAACACGAAAAAAAAATGCAAACGATATAACAAAGATAAGGGTCGTATTTGTAATGGTCTTTTATAGAAATTTAATTGCATAACAATTTGAAAAACAGTACGAGCAGACATGTGGTGATTTGGTGCCCTAACAAGGTGCCACTTGATGCTTTGACCACGTGCTTAGTTTGCGAAATGCTTAATCCAGGCTTGTTAGTAGTGACCAGCATTTCTGGCACTTCGTCAAGGAACGGATTGGCAAATTCGACAATTTCTAGGAATGCTATTAACACGATTTAAACAGAACCGGTTTATAACTTCAAGGTCTACAAAGGTCTTTGGTACTTTATGAAAGGTTTTGTTTTCGCGTCGATTTCTTGCAAATTAAAATTCTTTGATTACTATCAGTCTTTTTACCTTTTAAACACCAGCTCAGTTTCTAAACAAGTTTGTTTTTGCAATCAAAAATCGAATTCTTCGTTGAAAGGCCTCGACAGCAAGTGGCACAGTTTCTTTTAAAGAAAGAAAAAGAGAATGAGCCACCAAAGAAATAAATACTATTTTCATATAGACTACTTTCGCATATAATATAAGTGAGTATGTTATGTTCTATAATCGAATGACGTTAAAATTTAACATTGTGGGCATGATATTTTGCTTGCGTATGATTTTCAATAATGGGTGCTTATGGTGCATAAATTTCCGGTGAAAGTGAGTATGATTTTTATGATTGTATGTTCCAAGTTAAGCTTCAAAGTTAGATAATAGTCACTGCTGCAAATAGACAGAGTAATATCAAAACGTAGGGAGATTTCTCACATTCAGTATTTGAAGGAAATGTTAAGAATGAGTCTTCTGAAATGTGTCTCCCTCCCTTTTCATGTCAAAAAAAGTGTTATTGTAAAATACACTTTCTCCCTTCCATTTCCTTTTCAACAGTCACAGTAATTTACAACCAGGAAAAAAGAGTGACGCGTTTTCGGATGATATAGGTGAAACTACTTAAAAAACCATACTTTTCTAACATGCCCAAGTTACGAAAATCCATGAATAAGGTAAATTTTTGGATTGAAACAGAAGTAACAGAAATATTTACAAAATCAGACTGCTAGCAGTCAGGATAGCCTGGTTGCCTTGAAGATGCGTTATTTAGAGCAACTAAAATGATGATTCCTTCATTATCTTAAGCTTGAAACAAGAAAACTTGTACAAATGGCCAATTTAAGGTATCAGCACATTTGTCAATTTCTCCAAGCTTTACCGTCACATGTTTTTTCCTCTCCTTTGAAAATATAAGCATTTTGCTTTTCACCAGAAAACTCATTTATCGTTGCAGATCAACCGCTGTTTTCCATGACATGAAACTTTTCACCATGGTTTCCCTCGAACGAGATTTATTTTCAGCCGTCTTCGAGGCTGGAATTTTAAGCATAATTTTCGATTGTTTCTGTCAGTTTATGGCGTAAGTTATTCAAAATTCACTGCGCTGATTGGTTAAAATAGGGCGAGGAAACTTCATTGTTTATTTTGTGACGTTGCTGGATAAAACAACACAAGGTGTATCTCCTTCGTAGCCTTCCCCAAAGAGTACAATCGATGAAACAGAAGTCACTGCAGACAACAGTTATTCATTGTGGAACGTGACTAAAGCCAGTTTTAGTTGAATGATTACAGGGATTGTGTTTCTAACGAGAATTTACTAGAGAGTTTGTTACGAAATTTCAGAGTATTGAGTGAATACCTTGCATATCCTGACGCTACCCATTCCATCCAATCATCAATCTCAGTGTCTATACCTTGCTTTGTTTTGTGCTTTCAGTGCATAACACAAAACAAAAATTAAAGGGAACCATCCAATACCAACAGCACAGCAATCACATCAACAGCATGTGTTACACTGTTTCAGAAATATGGCTTCCATCACTATAGGAAAAAATCACAACAAATGCAAGATAGATATGGCGTCATTCCTCAAAACAACTCGATCCCTCTCACTAAACATGTCTGCGCTGTAGCATGACGACGGGAGAATTACCTCTCGAAACGTAGCTCAGAAAAGCTCACGGCTCACAACATAATGAATATCCCAAATATCCCACATTCATAAAGCAATCACGTTTCTATTATCTAAAATAATCATCACATACCAATCATCAGTCTCAGTCTGTAGGCCTTCTTTTGATTTTATGCTTTCATTGCTTTCTCTTGCAACAGTAAAGAGTGTAATACAAATAATGTGGCTTACATATTCTTCTCTTCTCTCTTTCACAGGAAGCAGAAGAAAGTATGCGGAAGGTTAACATGAAATGGCGTTGGAATCCAAATGGGGACTTAATTTCCTGGCATTCAAAATCGCCATTTTTGGAACATCCTGACACTGGAGAAGAAGTCTGGTTTAATCAGGCTACATCTCACCATCGTTCTTACTTTGACCATTTATCACAATTCATTCCATCATCTAACTTTGAAGACTACCCTGGAGGTTTTCATAGTCAGTATGGAGATGGGGAAGAGATTGAGGACGAGTATTTGCAGCAAGTTAGAAGCTTGAGCTGGCAGGAAACAGTTGGAGTGCAGCTAGAGGCTGGTGATGTTCTTGTTTTGGATAATCTAGCTTGTCAGCATGGAAGATTGAACTATCACGGGGAAAGAAACATTTTTTTGGCTCTTACAGCTGATTGATTTCTTACCCATGGTGTAAAGTAACACATGCCAAGAAAACTTTAGGGGCATATTTGTGTAAGTGCAATAGGATATTATGTAGATAAAGTGTGCTGATATCATCTACCACAACGATCAAAAGCATTGAAATATCTGACTTTGTGAAATTATTTTCGTTTGTGTCTTCTCATAGCTTATATGGGTAACTATGTCTATTTTTAATTCTTTCTTTGCTTAATTATGTCCATTTTTGAACACATAATTTCAAGAAACTGCCAAATGGCGGTTAAGATGGTTTTCATGTTGTGCCTATTTCCTATCACAAAAACTATTCCAGGCCGAAAGAGTATTTCGTGGGAACATAATTTTCATTGTGATTTACTGTTCTCTCCCTTTTGCTGTTGCCTCCACATGCCTCTTTTTCTCTCTTGTTTCTCTCTCCCCACCTCTGTCTCTGTCTCTGTTTTTCTCTCTCTCTATCTCTCTCTCTGCGTCCCTCTCTGTCTCTCTTTCTATAAGTCACACAGTCTCTCTTCCTTTAACTCCCACAGTCTCTCTCTACCTCTTCCTTGCTCATTGTTGGATACTGTAACCGATCACAAAGACATAGCTAATACTCAATGATTAAAAGCGTCAAATACTGTTCGTCTCAATGAAGAAAGGTTGCGAGTCCGGCATCGAACAGTTCAATTTTCTAATCAATTTGGCTCCTCATCTCAAGGAACTCAAGTTTTACTTTATGAAATATGTAGTTTGCAGGATGTGGACTTGCAGTGAAGAGACATTGGATTACACAAATAATTTTACTATCGTTATCAAAGGTGTCACTGCCATAGCATTGAAATCTAGTCGCAATGTGTGAGAGCTGAAGACTGAAATGCATTGTAAACTTGTAACAATTTTGCAGCTAACAGTTTTTCTGGAGTCCATATTGCACATCATTTAATAATGTCCTTTTTATAATAAACATCTTTCTTCATTACGAGACTCTATTTACACAATATTTAGAAATATGTTCCTGTTTTTCAGCCAGTGCTTAAGATGCACATTGGATTTTTTTTCGTTTTAAGCGAGTTGCTTATTAGAATGCTGAATTCCCAATGTGAGTTAGTAAGACAAAAAATGGAATAAACGTTAAAACCGATTTTCCATCAAGATCTTTTACATTAATTAGCCTAAATTTAAAGGCATGTTGCTGAATCCTTTTTGTTAATATGTGATGAATTATATTTACGTGAACATGATAATTCTGAAGTTGATTACCATGTTTCCTTGTCTAGCATGTAGGATATATTCTTTTATCAGCCCTGTGCAGCACTCGGCTTTTTTGCATGTTACAGTAACGGTTCATGTTGAAAATCCGGAAATTTATATTTAACTCACTGAAAATATATGTCTGATTCAATAAAAACCTTAAAGGTTATGTGTAACTTACTGGCAATTAGTGTTTTATTCACTGGAAATAGATGTTTACTTCCCTGGAAATAAAATTAATTGTTCACTGGGAATAATTGTTTGACTCACTAGAAATAAATGTTTTATTTACTGAAGATCTTCAAATGATTGTTTCATCCACTGAAAACAAATAAATGGATAAATAGATAGATAGGTAAATATATAAACAAAATAAATTCAATGGGGGAAAAAGCTAAAGGAAAATGATTGATGGATTTAATGTGGGTTTTATATTCTGATAAGTGGTAAAAACTAAGTCTATTTTTCCAGTAAAAATACAACAGTTCATTAGTTTAATGTATAAGTTTAAAAGCAACTAGATAAATAAGAAGAGATAATTATAATAACAATAGTAATAATTGTTATTATTTGGCTTCACTGTAGATAAATTAGCAACTGGATTATTGATCGTTACAATACTCCCACTAGGTCTAAGATCACAGACGGGTTGAATATTCGTATGCCTGCATTTCCTAATAGTGGTGTTTTTGTATCACTCCCAAGTATATTTAATCTTCGACGTTCAAAGGGATTTAGCAAGTCTAGGTGGTAGGCTTCAACTTTTACGTCCTCTTGGCTCTATGTTTAAGTCAGCATAAGTTGTAATCTTATTTACTCCTTTTGCTACTACAAGGTGGTCATCATATATGGCTGTGGAAATCTAAGGTAACCATGTTCGTCAGTCTTAACAATGAGAAGGTCTGGTTTGTTGTTTTCAGACTTCTACCTGTTTGGATAGAGAAGTCACAAAGGATCTTTGGAAGGCTATCTTCAAGCACCCATTTAGATTTCTAACTGTATCATCCCTCCCTCGTTTCAAACACCCAGAGTTTACACAGATACCAATAAACACAATGATACACAATATCAAAAGGGCCTTCACACTTATATTTTTAAAGGAGAGGAAAAAACATGTGACGATAAAGCTAGGAGAAATTGACAAATGTGCTGATACCTTAAATTGGCCATTTGTACAAGATTTCTTGTTTCAAGCTTAAGATAATGAAGGAATCATCATTTTATTTTTTTTAAAGAACGCATCTTCAAGGCAATCAGCAAGTATTTCATTTGTACTAACAATATGAGTCACATTTTCCCACCCCCATTTCAAATGGTGTATACATCTTACTTTCTGCATTTCGGTGAATGGGCTTATTAAAGGAATTTACTGTCAATGCTTAATCTTCTGCTGTGATCTTCAGCCTCTCCGTTTCTTTCTTAAATTCTTTTTCGCAAGGCCACGTTCAAATATCATTTGAGATCGGATGCTCAATTTTCCTAGGGAACTAGCCATGCATTAGAATTGCTTACCATTCTTGTTCTTTCTCTTTTTATACACAAGGCTGATATCACCGTTTCTTCTCAATGATTTCTTTTCAATACCAAGAGCTGTTGTTTCTTATTGAAAAAATATTTATTCGCTCTTCATTAAATGGTGAATGAACTTTCTCTTTTCAGAGGATACGCATTTTTGGATGCTAATTATTATAATTAATATTATTATCGTCATTTCTTCTTTGCCAGTAATTCTTTCTAGTTCTCTCCCTTGTTGCTAGATCACTCCATAACACTAAGGCAACAGCAGTGTTTATTGATAGAAAAAAGTCTTCTCAGGATGTGAGCGCTTTCGAGGAGATCAATCTTCGGCAATTAATTACCTCTTATCTGCTTAGGAATTTGATTAATCTACTTTTCAAGGCTTTTACGTATTACTGCAATTGCTCTAACTACAATTGGAATTGTTGATGTCTTCTTCATCTTCCACATGTTTATTACTTCAGTTTCAAGAAGTATTTCTTTGATCGAGAGACTTCTTGCAGGTGATACATTCACGTCAATCATCAGTTATTTCTTTTCTTTTGGGGATTTTATAATTTGTCAAGTCTGTTAGCTTTTATCTCTTTGTCTGTGTTCACACGGATGTATTGCAATACAGTGGCATTGTTTTCAATCATAGGCTCCGGTTTGTGTTCATTCCACTTAACCGCAGCTGGATGGTGGTTATGTTTACGTATTTTTCAGTGTAAGTACCCTGCTTCTATCTTGTGTTGCTTTATATATTCGGTTTTTGCAAGTACAAAACAGCTTGCCACAATATGGCCATTGGTCTCTTTGATTTATTGTACATGCTACAGTTGTGGTTTTGTGTTTTTAACGATTTCATTGTTGCAGCATCATGTTATTAACCTTTCATCATGCACAGCAATTGTTGGTCCTTCAGTTTCTTCTTTAAGCCTACGACTCTTGAGCAATTTATGTTTTTTTTCTATATCAGTATCTGGCTTTTTTACCCCATGTGGACACTAACCACGCATCGACTTTAGTCTTCTTCTTATAAATATTAATATAATAGGTGACATTTTAACATTATTATTATTATGAATTCAAGATCTCGAGATTGATCTTTCTTCTCGGTTATTTTATATGTGATCATGTACAACAACAAGTTGTATGGGCAACCACACATTCCTTCTCCTTTGGATTTAGCAGTCAAGTACAAGTCTTAATATCCGCGCTGTTCCTAACAAAGCTGCTTTCTGTGCGTGTTCACTTTTCATGTAGCTCCCTATATCTCTTACAATTTTTTCAAAGTTTTTACTGACAGCACCCAACGCCCTTACCACAATTAGG
>RDPX01000452.1:33032-50185 GCA_003991215.1 Morbakka virulenta | reverse complement strand
GGTGAAACGAAAAATTTAATCTAATAATTTCACCATATTTCATTTATCAGGCAATACGATAAGCGAAATATCGTGAAACTATTAATTGCAATCCATAATTAATTTTTTTTTGTTTTTTACCTTCTGTATGGTGCGCTGGTATACAAGCTGAGCCCGTTTTGAGCACTTTTTTATACATACGACATATAATGTACACAAGTATATAAAAGTAAATGTTTATAAAGCTCAACGTTGGGATGTGTAGCATCTTTTAGTTTCTAGTGTGTCAGAAATTCGTTTACATTTCCTTATACATGTATGTACACACACACACACACACACACACACATATATATATATATATATATATATATATGCCCTGGGTAGGTATTAACATTAAACTGTATCCGGTTGTGGATTTTCGATGTGGGAGAATGAGATTACCCTTCGCCACAACTACCTCCTGGTCACCCTTAAGCAAGGTGTAGTAGCTGTCAGCTCTCACCGAGATCATGAAATACCAGGTTGGCATACAGTGGGGGCTAGTCTCCTTCATCAGTAGAGGGGAGTCTTTAGCTTTGGCTGGCAACCCCTCCAGTGGTGGTGACACAAATAATTCACTGGGGCAGGTCACCCCGAAAACCAGAGTCTCATTTAAATTATGATGAATATAAATAATGAACCAGACAACAATGTTAATGGGACTGGATGCAGTGCTGAAGGTGTTGCACCTTGCAGTGGTGGGGTGAGGCAGCCCCCTCTCAGTCATTACCCAGCATCTGCCAATAAGAACAACAATAACTGCAAGATTAAGTGGAGTCCAGAGGGCAACCAAATGTTATGGGAGTGCTATGGGGAGAGTGATCCTTCTGTATGAGGGTATATGAAGAGAATTCACAGCCTTTGGTTGGAACTTGGGGCCCAAAATACAAGTAATAAGTGCTTTAGATCACAGATCCAAGCCATAGTGAGCACAGGCAAGCTCTCTGAGCTAGGGAAAGGTGAAATTAAGGCAAGAGTTAGGGTGAAGTGGATGGAGGCAAAAGGAGGTTTAAAGGTGGATAGGACTGGGGATGAGGAAAGAGTATAAGCACCACAGAATGAAGATCACAAGGAGATAGATATCAATCTAGAGGAGGGAGATTTAGGGGAGATTGGTCAAGTTGATGATTATGGCAATGGAGAGGAGAGAGGTAGTGTGGTTGAAAGCAAAGTCCTGGGTAGTGAAGATAACCTCCCTGAAGTTCATTGTCTTCAGGAAGCTGACCAGCTAGACAAGGAACATACACTAGTTTTACATCAAGTGAGAGAAGTCATGAGAATGTCATGCTCCAATACATTACTATCATTGAAGGTGTGTGACCATTGGGGGGTCAGCAAACAGGTACAAAAAGTACACACGGTATTGTCATAACTAAGGACATAACTGAGACAAATAAGCTTCTCTATGCAGGGACATTTGTTGTATGCGAGAGGCTGGGTAGGATGAATAAAAATCATGAAAAGCAGGAAAGGAGGAAAGGACCCTGGTGGAAAAGACAGATAGAGGGTAACATCAAAAGGTGGAGGAAGGACTTGAGCAAACTAGAGGAATGGCAAAGGGAAAAGTATGAACTAAGTCACTCTGAGCATCATGCTATGAACAACAAGTACGATCTTGATATTGCTGGTAACATCTTTGTCATTGAGATGCTAAAGTCAAAAATTCACGTAGGTGCAGTCAAAATCAAAAGGTTCCAGGGCAACAACTTGTAACATTGTCAGAATAATCTCTTCAAGAGCAATCAAAAGCAGCTCTACAGGAGGCTGAATGGAAAGATTAGAAAAATAAAGCCCTTGACCCTGGAGAGGCAATGGAGTTCTGGAAAGGAATATAGGAGAGTGAAGCTTGGCACAACAAAGAAGCCCCCTGGATTGATATGAAAGATGTGAAAGATGCCATAAGTAAGGTGGCTAACTGGAAGTCTCTGGGATCTGATGGTGTCCAGGGCTTCTGGTTTAAGAAGTTCTGCAGACTGCATCAATGAATTTCTGACCATCTTGGATCATGTGTAGGTGTAGGAGATGTACCACAGTGGTTGACTGAGGGTTGAACGGTTTTGGTTCAAAAGATGTCAGCAAACTGACTGTGGCCAGCAGCTATAGACCAATAGCTTGTCTTCCACTCATATGGAAGTTGATGACATCCATTTTTGCTGACAAGATGTATCAACACCTTTAAAACCAAAGCCGTCTTCCAGACGAACAGAAAGGATGCAGGAAACAATCACAGGGAATGAAAGATCAACTGTTGATAGATAAGATGATTTTAAAGCACTGTAGAAAGAAGCAAATGAACCTAGCTAGGGCATGGGTGGACTACAAGAAAATATTCAGAAACTGCTCTGTAATACTATGAAACATTGGTCCACCAAACTGTCTTCAAATGGATAGGAGCTAGGCAAGGTAACAATTAAGCAAGGAATATTTCAGGGTGACTCTTTTGCCTCTCCTGTTTGTCATCATACTGACCCCTTTGTCCATCATATTGAGAAACAGTGAATATGGCTACTGTCCTGGTGATGAGGTAGTGGAGGATGAGAGTGGCCGTAGAGTTAACCACTTGTTGTTTATGGATGACCTGAAGCTTTATGCAAAGTCTGAGTATGAACTGAACACTCTTGTCCACACAGTGTGAATTTTCTTTGATGATATTTGGATGTTGTTTTGTCTGGACAAGTGTGGTATTTTGGTTCTTGAAAGGCAAAATGTGAAGAAGACTGATGGAATTGGATTTCCAAATGGGGAAACCATCAAGGTAGTGAATGAGGAAGGGAACAAGTACCTAGTGAGAAGATGAAGAACCTCATATGGACAGAATACTACAGGAGAGTGAAATTACTGGCTAGATCCAAACTGTATGCAGGGAATATGATACAAATGCCCATGGCATTAATGCATGGGCAGTCAGAGTGATTTGGTACAGTGGAGATATTCTGAAATGGGGAAAGAAAGAACTGGAGAAGATGGACACAAGGACACAAAAGGTCCTTATGATGAATGGGGCTCCACACCCCAGAAGCAGTGTTAGGAGGTTGTACCTGGAGCAAGCTGAAGGTGGAAGAGGAATGTTGAGTGTGAAAGATGTAGTGACTTGTGAATG
This sequence comes from Morbakka virulenta, assembly GCA_003991215.1. Taxonomy (NCBI): domain Eukaryota; kingdom Metazoa; phylum Cnidaria; class Cubozoa; order Carybdeida; family Carukiidae; genus Morbakka; species Morbakka virulenta. The sequence goes on along the minus strand of RDPX01000452.1, from coordinate 47,064 downwards.
GAACAGCCTGGCTGAGTATCTTGAAGGAAGTGATGAGTGGTCGCTGAAGGAAGTGGAAAGGCAGGGTATTGTGAAAGGGGAAGAAGGGGCTGAGGAATACAAACGAAGAGTAGAACAGGAGAGATGCAAAGAGTTCCATGATGCAACCATCCACGGAAACTTTCTTAGAGGAGTTAAGGGGATTGCCCATCCAAAGTCGATCGATTGGATAAAAAGTGGGTATCTAAAGAAGGGAGCAGAAGGCCTCATCTGCAGCACAGGAACAAGCTCTGCCAACATCATCATCATCATCATCATCATCATATTCGGTTTAACGTCCGTTTTACATGCTAGCATGTGTTGGACGATTTCTTGAAATTGACTTCCAAGTTATCTTATCCTTCACCAGGTCTCTGCTAACACCTTTTTCTTTCAGATCCATCCTTATCACTTCCTCCCATGTTTTCTTTGGTCTTCCTCTGCCAGTGGTTCCTGTCACCTTGATTGTTCTGCATCTACTTGTCCAAGCATTCTTGTCCATTCTCTCCACATGACCAAACCAACGAAGCCTCCTATTCTGCATACAGCTGCCAATACTGTCCAGATTCAATCTCCTTCTGAGTTCATTAGAACTGAGCCTGTCCTTTAGACTTACGTTGCACATCCATCTTATCATTCTCATGTCATTCCGCTCCATGCGGCTGACATCTTCAGCTTTCACTGGCCAAGTTTCACTGCCATACATCATTGTGCTACGTACACATGCCTGGTAGACTCTACCTTTGGTAGGTAATGGCAGAGCTCTGCTGGTTAACAATGGCATCAGCTCTCTGAACTTACTCCATCCACTGTTAACCCTTGCTGTAACACTTGCACCAGCTCCCCCCTCAGCTCCAAGGGTGTCACCAAGGTAGCAAAACTTCTGGACAACCTCAATATCCTCATCCTCCAAATGCACTTTATGTAGGTCTAAGTCACAGGTTGCCTCTCCTTCTTTGCACCTCTTGCAGCTAAAACGGTTAGTTTCTGTCAGTTTGCCCTTTATTCCACTGCACCGTTTATGTACCCAGTGCTTGCAAGTACCACAATAGATTGAGTTGCTCCCAACTCCCTTCCCACAGACTGAACAGGGAAACTTTCCTTTCTCCAATGGCTTTCCTAAATTGCAACCACTGACCATCACTTTTGTCTTGCCCATGTTCACTCTCAAACCTTTACCTTCCAAACCCTTCTTCCAAGTCTCTAACTTAGCAAGTAGACCATCCAATGTCTCACAGGAGAGAACCAGGTCATCTGCATATAGCAATTCCTCTGGGCAACCCTTTCGAAACTCTCTTGACAGTGCTTCCAAAACACAAATAAAAAGCAGTGGACTTATTACAGATCCCTGATGAACTCCAACACCCACACCAAAACTCTCAGTATAGGAACTGTTGACCCTTACCCGACTTTTAGCATTTCTGTACATTGCCTGAACAACCTTAATCAGCCATTCACTTACTCCTAGTTTCAGTAAAGCCCACCAAACAACTTCTCTTGGCACTCTGTCAAAGGCTTTTTCCAAATCCACAAAGCCAAAGTACAGCTTCTTGTTCTTCCCAAGGTACTTCTCTTGCATTTGTCTAAGGATAAAAATGGCATCAATAGTTCCTCATCCAGGCATAAAACCAAATTGCACGTCATCAATCACAATCAGTGAAAGCCAAAAGGTAGCATGGACGAATCTCTCCTCTATGCCGCTTGTGTGGATTGAAAGATGAAGATGCCATGCACATTGCAGGTGGGTCCAAAGTACTGACCAAAGGCCATTATATTGCCAGACACAATCAAATTGCACACAGAGTGCATTGGGAGTTGTGCTGAAGGTTTGGAGTGGAGGTAGGAGAAAACTTGTTCAAGCACACCCCAGAGAATGTGATGCCAGTGGGCAATGGCAATGTTGTGCTATAGTGGAACACAGTTTTGTCAATGGATCACCGAATCAAGCATAACAAACCAGATATCTCCATCCACGATAAGTGTGAGAGAACCTGGATGCTCATTGATGTTGCAGTGCCAATGGATGTTCAAGTTGTGATCAAAGAGGGGGAGAAGTGAGAGAGTCAACCCCATTACAACAACAGCACAAAAAGATGCCTCCTTTGTCTCACTGAAAAAATGTCCATTATAACATATGTCATCAAGAAACAACTTCTCAACAAAAGATCAGAACTTATGTCAAAATGCCCACATGAAAACAGATTCCTCCTTCACAACTTCATACCTAATGGCTAATTGCATGAGACCTTTCCTGATCAAGCAGCCGAACATCTATTTACCCAATTTGAAAGTAAATTGCTTTCTCAGAATATTAACTCATTGTAATATGTTACCACCTGTAATTTTTATTTTTGATGAGCCACCTACTTTATTTGTTTATAAAAGCTTGTATAGTATTTGTAGCATTATTGTCTGATGATCTAAATATCATCAGACAATCACAGTTCTTATTTTTCGTGTTTTACCTTATGTATATTGCTCTGCTATATGCATTAAGCACTTTTTGATATGAATACACAGAATTACACAAATATATATGTATATATAGTCATTTGTTGAGTTTTGGATTGTTATTTTTGCCATTATTTAATCATTACAGAAAGGAAAATAGAACTCAATTGATGACCAATTACCCCTCTTTTCAATCTTGATTCAGTAGTAGTCATCACCTGACTTCTTAAGATGGTTAATACTTCTTTTTCTCTTTGAATGCTTAGTTTTAGACATTTTCTTTTTGAGCATTACCATTTAAGGTTTTACATTTCTGCATAATCAGTAGTATCAAATAAGTAGGCCCAAGGTTATATGCATCTTGATATTCATGTAAAGATCAATAAAACTACAAAGCAATGTATATTTGTCATGCAAATTACTGTGGGGTTAGGCATGCAGTCACCAAGTTTCCATTGCAAATGTAATTTACATCTCACTAAAATTCAATCATGAAAGGAGAAAATGTGATAGTTATTGTCCATTATGGCCTTACTTAAGTCAAGCAAAGAGATATTTCCCACAGAGTTGTAAACTTCATCACTTTGGTCTTAGCATTCCAGTACTGACTGAAAATCTTTGCTTCCACATAGGCCAGAGTTGTGATTTAATAAGGTAAAGGTTCTTTCCTTTACCCGAAATTGTTTCATTGGGAATGGCTGATTTCCTCAAATTCAGCTAAAATAGAATTGACATCATTCAATAGAAAGCTGAGCCCTTATCTTAATATTTTCATTAAAATAAAACCCTTAACTTTATATGAATTAATAATTTGTCTTTTCATTTTTCTAGTTGATGGAGTTGTATGGATATGAGTATGGTTTTTCTTAAACATGTCACAGAGACATACAGCATTATTCTTTATAATTCCGGCTATTATCACAATTACTTTTTCATACTGGTATGAATCAAAAGTTAATAGAGAAGAGAAAAGACAGCATGAAGTCACAGTAAAATGGCTGAAGGAAAATGGTCTTGAGGAGTACCAAGAGACATTAGAGTTGGGAGGTACATATAGGATTTATTTTTGTCACCTTATAACTTACTTTGTTTAAAAAGGCTTTTATTTTGCTTTGCATGATGAAGTCACAATGAAAAATATCTGTATCTGTATTGATTGGTAGAGATTTTTTTGCATTTGTTGTCTTTCTGCAGACAGAGAGATTTATAGTGTTTGATTGATTAATTAATTGGCTCATGAAAGGCCAGAATATCTGAGAATGGGATTTTTTTAGAATTTTACTACCTTGTAACAATATTTTGTGATTTTCCTAAAATTACTGGCAGTAAGCTTTGTTGTTTGTAAGGGAAACTTTCCCCTCAAAGAATCTTATTTCATAGTAGAGTTAGTAATCCAGGAATTTCAGTCTGGATGGAAACCTTGTATCAAATGGGTTAAAAAGTAGCTGCCTTTAGTTTGTCAAATTAAAGAGTGTATAAGAAGGAGGAGTTGGATTCACATGGTCCAAAATTGTAACTTAAAATTTGGGAAAAAAGTCATAATAAAATTTTGACTCCATAGAGTGCTTTGCAGTATATATTTTAGAAGTTAAATCAAGTACTTTTGGAAGAGTTTTCACTACAATTTTAGGCCATGTTATAGTTGTTATAGTTTTCCAGAGCAGCTTTGTTAAGGGTTCAATTTTGCATGCATCAGAATCCTGTTTAAGCTAAAAAGAAGATCTTTAGCTAATGTAAGAGAAGTATTGGGAAATGAATGAAGGGGTAATGTTATGTGCAATGTATAATATATTCAGTCAAATATGAATAGGCAAAAATGGCCTGCAGGAAAGGTTAAGGCTTTTCCCTATAAAGCCATTAATTCAAAGTAATCATCATGGTTATTTTCAGCATGTTCAGAAAAGAGGGATATGACTTAAGAGCCTAACACTTTAACTGTAAAAGGTGTATGATGTATTGAAAGTCATCCACTGAGCTCATATGAATTAATCTCATACTTTTTCTTCTTTTAGCTTCTCTCATTAGAGGTCACCACAGCGGATCAATGCTCGCCATCTCTCTCTGTCAAAGGTATCCTCGGTTGATGTACCTGCCACTCTCATGTCTTCATTCACCAAATCAGAGAACCTCCTCTTTGGCCTTCCCTGCTTCCTCTTTCTGGGTGGGGCCATTTCCATCACTTTTCTTCCTACATAACTCTCATCTTTTCTTATCACATGGCCGAACCACCTCAACCTTTATTCCCTGATCTTATCTCCCAGCCTGGCCACTCCCAGCATTTCTCGTACTGTGTCATTTCTCACTCTGTCCATTCTGGTCTTTCCAATTGAAAATCGTAGCATCCTCATTTCACTCACTTCCATTCTCTTCTCTTGCTTCTTTGTTAATGGAACCGTTTCCNTGCATCAGAATCCTGTTTAAGCTAAAAAGAAGATCTTTAGCTAATGTAAGAGAAGTATTGGGAAATGAATGAAGGGGTAATGTTATGTGCAATGTATAATATATTCAGTCAAATATGAATAGGCAAAAATGGCCTGCAGGAAAGGTTAAGGCTTTTCCCTATAAAGCCATTAATTCAAAGTAATCATCATGGTTATTTTCAGCATGTTCAGAAAAGAGGGATATGACTTAAGAGCCTAACACTTTAACTGTAAAAGGTGTATGATGTATTGAAAGTCATCCACTGAGCTCATATGAATTAATCTCATACTTTTTCTTCTTTTAGCTTCTCTCATTAGAGGTCACCACAGCGGATCAATGCTCGCCATCTCTCTCTGTCAAAGGTATCCTCGGTTGATGTACCTGCCACTCTCATGTCTTCATTCACCAAATCAGAGAACCTCCTCTTTGGCCTTCCCTGCTTCCTCTTTCTGGGTGGGGCCATTTCCATCACTTTTCTTCCTACATAACTCTCATCTTTTCTTATCACATGGCCGAACCACCTCAACCTTTATTCCCTGATCTTCTCTCCCAGCCTGGCCACTCCCAGCATTTCTCGTACTGTGTCATTTCTCACTCTGTCCATTCTGGTCTTTCCAATTGAAAATCGTAGCATCCTCATTTCACTCACTTCCATTCTCTTCTCTTGCTTCTTTGTTAATGGAACCGTTTCCATGCCATACATCATTCCTGGTCATACCACCATTCTATGGACTGCCCCTTTAATTTTATTTGGCATATTCCTGTCACACAAGATCCCTGTCACCTTTTGCCACCCATTCTATCCCACCTGCACTCTCCTCTGCACTTCTCGGTCACAGTCCCCACTACTTTCCAGTGTCGATCCCAAGTATTTAAAATCTTAATAATCTCATACTACAGAACATAAAAGGGGTTATAATGGTGGTTAATATATGTGGAGAGGTTCTCTGACAAAACCGTTTTTTGCACATGTTAAATGTGACTCAATCATGCAAACCTGGTCTTAGGTAAGTTGATGTAGCAGGTTAGGTTGCAATAATGATTTTTTTAACAACATAGTATCATTAGCCCAATTATCATTAGCTAATGTAATATTCCAATGTTTTTGGTTTGAAATAAAAGATTGTTGAAACCCTGCATAAGATTCTGTCAAATTTACATAATTTCCCTTTAAATTACTACTCAGACCTCATTTCTAATTAACAAATCACTAAAAAGCTTAAGCTGTATTTTGACAGGAACATCTTGTAGCATCACTCACATATAATAATATACCTTCTTTTGTAGGTGTAATGAAGTTTACTGATATTGCTGAGTTGAATCAAGATAGGCTCACATATTTGTCAAGATCTTGGTTTAGAACAGAGGCTAACAAGAATGACAAAATGTTTCTTGAAAAAGCACATCAGCTGAAACAGCAGCTGATGTTCAAACAATGGCTACATGATTATAACTTTCAAGAGTACTATGGCCAGTTTAAAGAACTAGGAATCAGTAGCTTTAAGTCCTTTATTGAATTACCCAAAGGTTTTTCTCTATTCCATTTGGGAGCCAAGACTAACAATAAAAATATTGAAGAGCTACAGGATGCTCATAGAGTTTTAAAAAGTAAAAAAGAAATGTTGAAGGTCTTACATTACCCTGTGGGCCCACCAACTCCATTTTATGCAAGAGTTGCAATTTTTCTTGCAAGAATGGTCAATATTATTGGTAAGTTATTATTCTATATTGGTAACCCTTTTTCGTTTTTTTCTCATATTTGATTAATAACTTTTATCTTATTTAATGTTCTCCTTTAGACCATACTTAATATATATATATATATATATATATATATATATAAATATCTTCATTGAATAATGCCACAGACAGTGCTCAATACAAAGATTCACAGAGCAAACTTATATATATATATTTGGAATTAAAATATGTTTAAAATTGTAACTGAATGCAGAGATATTTGAATATGTGAAGAAAGAAACAAAAACTAATCAAAACTGATTACATCTTTAGGCTTAAACACTGGTTACAGATTTGAGAACTTCATTGCAAGCTCAACGAATAGCAGTATCAGCCAGCATGGCATCATCAACAATGCCCAGGAGTATTCTCCCCCTATCTTCAGCTTCAAGGTAATATTAAAGCTTCGAAGGCTCATCTTTGATGATGCCACATACTTTGAACAGCTTGGTTACCACACCCTTGGTGCTGATCCATTCATTGAAACTCTCACAAATAACTAGGTACTTTTACATTACCTCCAGTGGTATATTGAGATTCGCTTTGATGAGACCAGACATTGTGCATTTCACAAAATTAAGCATTGAGTGGCTTTTTGATGGAGATATTAAGCAATTACAAGACCTTTATACATCCACCAGTGGTGACCATGTTACAATGCTTTAATTGTTCTCTGGCCTCATCACTGATATGGTACTTGAATGAATCTCAGGCTGACATTCAATTAGCAAAGGCAAAATTTGTATTACGTTTGTGAATCCAGTCAGCTGTCAGCACATCATTCATCCATCCATTAGTGGATGCAGTAACAGTAACCTCAGGGGTGGATTTGAGTTTTTCTTTAACTTTCCTGGCTAGGATTAATTATGACATATTTCTTTGTCATTGACCCATTTGCCTAACAACTTGGTACACTGTTGCCCTCTTCTTCTCATGTTCCATGGTTTGAATCCGAACTGTGTGCACACCTCCTTAATTGACAACAATTGCAGGGGGTATGTCAGTTCAAAGTGGCATTTTATCTATGCTTGATTTCATTAAGGACTAATACTTGTGTAAATCCTACTGCTTTTTGTGGAATGTAACAAAGTTTTAGACTTTTTCTTCATGCTCATGGGCCAGTGATTGACCAGTTGTTATACCACTTTTGATTTTTAAGTTTAAAAAATTGCAGAGCTATTTAAGAGATGCTGCAAAGTCCATAATTTTATTTTCATGAGGTATTTTTTGGCCCACACCTTACTGAGATTACAAGGGACATGGTTTTCTCTCCTGTACAATTTTTTCCATCAAGTCATCTTCAAAGTTGGATAGACATAGATTTTTTCCAATTTTGAGCTTTTCTTCTTTTTTCCTGGCTTGGTTAATAATATGTTTCTAACAGTTTACTTTTTGTTTTGTCTTCTTTGGCCTATCATTAACTCATCAATTGCAAACTGGCTATCTTCTTCATAATTTGAACATTTCTCGATGAAAACTGGCAACTGTGTGGTTTTGTGTAGTAGAGATAAATGAATAAAACTTGTTTTCATAATCAGCCTTTAGGTAAGCTAAGTTTAATGTAGGTATTTTGTCACTGAAGTATTATAACAACAGGTTACATTCAAATTGAATGTAATTCACAGAGAATTTCAGCATGTTCCATCTTTATTCAACAGCGTGATCACACTCGTGCATGCGTAATAACATACATAATCTCAAAACACTACACTAAGGTGCCATGATGCACGCAGGCACCTGAGTTTGATACATCTGCCATTTTGAAACATAAACCAGCATTAGATGTAAGAGCTTAAGCCATAGATTTAAGAGCTTCATCATATCTTGAGTCGTAAGCTTTTTCTGAGCTATGTTTCATGAAATCCTTCTTCCTTTGTCAGGCTACAATGGGAGAAGCGTGATGATGGGAGAATTATCTCATGAATCGTAGCTCAGAAAGAGCTTACTACTCAAGACATGATAAAGCTCTTGGATCTATGGCTTTCTCTGAGTCTGAGTCTATAAAGTTCAGAATTTTCAAGATAAGTCAACCTGTAAAACACAGTGTGTTTTCATCCTTGCAGTCTAAATTGTTCTGTCAAAGATAGTTTGACACCTTTGATAAAATAATGGAAGCCACCCATAAATATGAACTGCCTCTTACGGCTACTCATTGTAACCCCTTATATATATAAATACATGAATCTTACAGAAGTGTAATTTGATTTATTTATTTAAATGAGTTGTGCTTTCGAAGTCTTTATAGATTGTAGGTGCCTTGGAGTCAAACGTTTGATTTGGCCTGTTGATCTTGCCACAAGATACTGTCACAACATGGATATTTATATAATCTTATATTATATTATATTACATTAATTGTATTATATTATGTTATATTATATTATCTTATCTTAAATTATATTTTATTATATTATATTATAGTATATTATATATTGTATTATATCATATATTATATTTTATTATGTTATATTATATTGTATTATATTTTATTATACTATACTTTATTTTATTCTATTCTTTTCCATTCTGTTCCGTTCATCACATCAGCATCCCTCGCACCAACAGCCTCCATATCTCTGTGGCAACGGCTATTAAAATGAATATATATTATATGAAAATAATTTTTTTTTTGTTTATATTCTTTTAGTTAAGGTTGCAGTGGTATTATTAATGGCTGCAATAATAGCGCTAGCATGGCTTTGTTTCCTTTTTCATCAATTGTTTAAAAAATATTGGCCAAACAATGCACGTTTACTAACTCATTCAACAAGTATCCTGAGTCGATTTTGCAATATTTTAACCTCTGGCCTACGGAATAAAATTTGCATTCAACGGACGTCAGTGGAATGGGACTGGGAAGATCCAAGTGTAGTTGGCAGTGAAAAACAATTTAGGGTGAAGGTAAGCTAATATGATCTACAGTGATGCTTTTTTTCAAATATATATTATTTTATTGTTTGGATATGTCATTTTACTATAAAAATAAAACAGCTTTCCAAATGAAACCCGTTTGTAAAATAGGTAAACTAAGATGGACAAAGAAAAATGAAGTAAAAAGATTAAAAGAGACCCTCCTCAGGTGCCATGTCCTTCCAGAACGTCGACGGTAATGCTTCTCCACATAGACCTGTCCTTTGCTATCCTCATCATCTCTGTTTCACTTTTCCCGGTCCAAGTTAAATTGCTTTTCATGAATTTTAGCAATCTACGTCCTCTGCCTCTTCTTACACATATCCTGCCTGTGAGAGCCAAGTCCTCCAGTCTTTCCTCTCTGATCACATGTCCTAGGAAGGACAGCTACCTTCTCCTGATGGTTTTTAAAAGCTTCATGCTGTCATCTGCTCATCCCAAAACTTCGTTGTTGGTTACATGGTCAGTCCAAAAAACGTTCTTTCTAAAAAACACATTTCAGCAGCTTTTATCTGACTTTTGATTTCTTTATTTACTGTCCAGTTTTCACATCCGTATGTCAAAACAGTGTAGCTGTTGAGTATCTTCAACTTTGTGTCCATTGAGATATTTCTACTCTTTAGAATACCAGACATGCGTTCAAAATCCTACTTTGCAATCACTATCCTCTTCTTTTAAGTTCAATGCCGCTTCTACCATCCGAGCTTAACATACTTCCAAGGTAGTTGAGTCTGTTAACCTGCTGTATCTGCTCACCGTTAACTTTCAAGTCACACTTGAAGGAGAGAAGCTTGTTAAATGATATAGTAAAAACTGGCTGGAAAGTTGAAATTTACATTTTAATATAGAAATAGCATTAGAGGTTTTTCTGCGATATAGAGAATGCATTAATATGATTTATATTATTTTATTTTTATATTATTTAATAACTATTTTGATTTGTGAGGAAAATATTGTTGCAACTTTTATGATAGTATTATTATCGTATCTGTTATGGCAGGCTGCTGTATATGTATGTACGTGAAAGAAAGAATAATTTTTAGCAATTTTCTTCTTAACCTAAAACGTGATAGGATCACGCTGCATGCTTTGTCAGAATTTTTGTTATTGAACCTTAGACGGATTATAAAAGAAAAAATATTTAATTGCCTTCTAGCTGTATTTTTAAGATGATCACAATAGGGGTAATGTCGTATCAAGGGTTAGAGAGAAATGGTAATTGTCATTTTCTGTGCCAGAGGAAATGTGCTCTACATTGTTGCTTATCATCAGTTCTGGCAATAAATGTCAGTGAATTTTTTCCAAAAAAATTATGTCTTGATCATCCACATTCATAGTAGACTTGCATTTCAGATACCGACATTGGCATACTTATTTCCTTGGCAAGCAAATGCTTAAACGAATGATTTAATTAGTACTACGATGTGTAAAAAGTCGTCCTGTTTATCATATCTTGTTGAATAACAAAGAGCCAGATAGAAGACTGCAGATAGGCAGGCATAAACATAGGGAATGAAGATTACCATTCTCCTGTCCTTTTGGTTGTTCAGCCTGGTTTTTATTTGTACGGTATTTCTGCACCTCTCAGTTGTCCTTTGGGAAGAATGAACTGTTGAATGTGGTGTCAAGGTTTTATCTCCGTAAACCTGCATCGTTAATATTTATTTCTTTACTTCCATATACATGAAAAAAGACCTGGCAAGTGAATGCCTGGCTTTCTTGCCACTGGTTTGGTAGCAATCGGAATTTATTTCACAGAACAGTTTAGAAAGCCAAGCTTGACAGCTTGGGAAACCATTCACAAAAACTGGGTAATTTTCTTCAATCGTTTTTGACTTCCACAGCCAATCACAAAATGCAGTAGAATTCCTTAATCCGTTTCCCTTTTGATAAAGGCACATTTGTATTTTCTCGTTCGGGCATCTTGGCGCATTTAAGTGCCAGCTAAAAATCTTTCGATCAAAATACAGTTAATTTGAATTGAGATATCCAAAACTTTATTTCTTACCTTTTTTCATGGTCATTGCTTTTAATCAATTCATAAATGTAAATAGGTCATATTGATTAATCATTTTTGTCATCATTCATAAGTCAAGCCACTACTATTTTGTATCCATAGGTAACTAAAAAAATAACTCTGTTGTAGATTTTGTGGCATAATTATTTACTTACTTGCCGACAAAATACAAATATTTATTTTATAAGAAGATCTGATAATACCTTGGGATATTCAAGAATTGCGTAGGTCTACAACTAGCTTATTTTCTCCATTTTACCTATGTTTGATTTTACATCATAAAATTATGCATTTTTGCTACGACCAAAGGTATTTTTAAAAGGCTCTTTTTTTGAATATTGTGCTTTGGTTTTCTGGTCACAGTGTGTACTGTTGTGGGGGAATAGTGTTTCTGGGAAACCGCTGCCCGTTAATTATATCTTCTCTCTCCTTGCTTTGCGAAGAGAACAAAGACACTATCGCTAAACAACGTTTGACTGAGAGGAAATACAGATTAGCATTTTTTCAACCATTATTCATCATCAACATGTGCTGTCGACCTCGGGTCCTCTTTCCATTATTTTTCTTGTTGTTGCTGTTGTTGTTATTATTGCCCCAGTCGTCGCATGACATCCCCGAAGAATGTTCTTTGTCGCTTTCTAATGTCATTGACTAGTGTACGTTTCACATTTGCCACTTTTAAAACAAGTCCATTTGTCTTCATTGCTGCCCATGGAATTCTTAGCGCCGTGGCGTTATTCTCAGGGACTATGCCACTGCTGCTTCCAATTTTCTTTTTGTTCTTCATTAAGTGTCCATGTTGCACATGCATATAGTAAAACAGGTTCTGTTACAGCATTGGAGTAATCTTTTCTGAGATTGATTGGCAATTTGTTGTTTGTTTAGAGGTTTTTCTTGTTTTGAATATATGACTTGCCCTGACCTATTTACTTTATGATTTCTGTATCACACCAACCATCTGATGTTATCAGAGCTCCAAAGTATTTGTATTTCTCTACCTGGACAAGGATATTGATTAGACGACTATAATTAGACCAGTAGATAATTGCCAGAGAGGTGTAATGTAGCAAATCTGCATGCGTGCTGCAGTGAAGTGAATTGAGTCACGTTCTATCATTGGAAATAATTGAAAATGTGTAATAATTGTCTTCCTAGCAGTTTAGTGACAAGTTAACCCAAACGTCTATGCAGTGTTACAAACCTTTAAGGTGTGAAATGTTTTAGCCATGGGTAAAAATAAAGAAATAGAATAAAAGCACTATAAATTTGAAATATATTTGCAAAGGGTTTTTGCTATAAGAGCATCCTCAGAATTAAGATATAGCTAAGATATATAATACATTTATATTATATATATACATGCTTGTTTTTTTAATGATTTCTTTTAACGCACTGATGATGGCTTTCAATTTTTTCCCCCACCTCTATCAAGTTTTACAGAAATAATTTTATGTTGTACAAAGTATCTGAACTTCGAGCAGTAGCTGTTGAGATCAAAGTTAAAGATGAAATTGTAAATTGTTCTATAAAACATGCTGAACGATTCATCGATGTGGAGTTAACACCAACACGAGCCGGAGAATACAAGATAACTGTTTCTGTAGAAGGACGACTTACAGGTGGCCCATATTTCAAGACGTTTTTACCAGGTAATAAAATATTATTTTGTGACGTTACATAATAGCTCGATACATGTTTGATTAACAATAATAGTTTTCTTTCTCCATACATGCTGACAGAAACCTATCATTACTGTATATGAAAAAAACTAAAACGTTTTATCATAACGTAAAAGAATTGGAATGTAACCATTTAAAGATATAATTCAAACCTAAGCGTTCACTATCAGTTTGAAATCACAAGTAAAATGTATTAATTTTATACGCAACATGCTAGGCAGGAAATGAACACAAAGCTCGGTTATTCGAAAGATAAAGAAAAAAGAGCCGAAACACTTTGACCTATTTGCCATTGTTATAACACAGCCCAACAATGATTTTGCTATAGATGTATGAGCTTTATCATGTCGTGAGTTGTAAGCTTTTTTTGAGCTCAGAAAAAGCTTACGACTCATGACATGATAAAGCTCTTACATCTATGGCTTCCTCTGAGTCCATAAAGTTCAGAATTTTCAACATTATTAGAGAAACATGTAGAGATGATATTCTTTAGTCTTGCCGACGTCAGCCTGCTTACGGGAGAAGTATCTCTCAAAACGTAGCTCAGAAAAAGCTTACGACTCAAGACATGATAAAGCTCTTACATCTATGGCTTCCTCTGAGTCCATAAAGTTCAGAATTTTCAAGATTATTAAAGAAACATATAGAGATTATATTAATCAGTCTTTCCGAGGTCAGCCTAACAATGGGAGAAGTATCTCTCAAAACGTAGCTCAGAAAAAGCTTACGACTCACGACATGATAAAGCTCTTACATCTATGGCTTCCTCTGAGTCCATAAAGTTCAGAATTTTCAA
>RDPX01000451.1:466685-492851 GCA_003991215.1 Morbakka virulenta | reverse complement strand
GAACTAGTTTTGCCTGGTAATTATGAATGGGCTAGATCAAACATTCCCGCTCAAACCGCAGACTTGCCAGTCAGTTGCCTGACCTTAACCGGTTGTGCATGTCCCAAAAGGGCTGACACATCATGCATTTCTGTTTAACGGGCGGAAGTAGTGGGGGAGCATCATATCTAGGTGTCGTGAGCGTGGATCTCTTGTTCTGAAGGGCTGAGTAACCCTTATCGGGCTGGTAGTCGGATTGGTTTGCTGGGGTTTCTACCCCTGAGTCCCCCATGGGCTCGTATTGCTCTACCACTCAATAATAATAATAAGGTTCTGAAGGACTATTAATGCCGAGATGGTTAAGGAAGTTGAGCGTCCAATACCTACAAAATATCTCAATGACAGGCGTAAAATACAGCCTCTGGCAGTCCAAGTCCAACTCCTGGCCTTCACATGGCGAAACTGTTTAAAACTAACAGGAGAAGGGACGAAAGGCGAGTATCTGGTGCCTTTAAATAACCAGAGCTCCGGGTAGAACAAGCTCGTTAACGTTTTCGGTAGTTGTTCTAGGAGAAGGAAAATCTCTAATTTCAAAGCCAGGGCAGAAGGAGCTCTTTAGTTTGGGAAGACAGTCCGTCTAGTGGAAGCTACACAAACAATTGTATGCGTAGATTATACTCTTTAGCCTTGAGTGGAAAATCATCTAGTGGAGATTACACGATCAATTATACTCTCAACCTGATGGCACCGTGCCGATATGGGTGAATGGCCACTGCGTTATGAGGTCACCGATTGCGGAACCTGGTAGAAGTGACGACACTACCAAAATCAATTGCCTTGTCTAGAGAGCCTGCCAACTCTAGATCGACTTATGACCCGTGCTTATTTTAAAAACGTTTTATGGGAGATAAAGATCAAAATAAATTTCAACCAAATGACATTAATAACACCGAAGAAGGAGCACTCCAGGGAGAAAACGTGGCTGAAAACAGAGCTGTCCCAAATGGAGAGGCCCACACAAGACACCACTTGTCAACATATACTGATGATGAGAAGACGTGGTTAGTCTGAGTCGCAGATGAAGAGAGAACTAGAGGTACTTCGCTTTTGATGAGACTGAAAAGAAAATGGGACGAAACATTCCCTGACCAAAGTCATGTTTCGAAACAAAATCTCCGTGATAATGCAACTGGATTTTAGAAAGAAATGCCAAATGATGGTGCTTCTAAAGGTAGTGGAAGGAGACTAGTACAATTGAATGTACCGAATGTCAGCAGAAAATGGACAAATGAGGTGAAGGTAAATTTATTGAGAATAGAAGAATGCAAAAGAAAGGAAGGTAAAGGATTCATGAAAAGAATGAAGGAAGCGGGGGATGAAATCTATGGTGATAATCAGATGAGTGCCCAAACGTTGAAGGACAATGCAGGGAGATTTCGGAAAGACAAATCTTTACTTAATCTCAAAGAGGTCAGATATGGAGAAAACATGGAGCCGCAAGATATTGACCAGAGAAATGTTGAGCAAAATAGGAACGAAGAGAAGGACAACATGATTCAGAATGCTGAGCCAGAAGAAAACGACAATGAATTTGGTCAAAATGGTGAAAGTTCGGCAAACAAAAATAAAAACGAAAATAACGAAGAAGAAGAGACTATGATTTTGAGAATGAGATTTGAAGATGTACTAGCCATACTGACGACGACAACGAAAGAGAGTATTGCAAACAGAAAAAGACTGTTGGCAACCTTATGTCTTGTTGACTATGGTAAAGCGCCTGGATGATATTATTTGGTACATCGTCTTAAGTGGCTGAATAAGCCGATCCTGGATAGGCATGTATGGCTACAGCCATGGCAGATAAAAGTTGCCATGTCATCTCTTGACTGATTCGTTTGTCTGGCTTTCCTTTCCTTCATTTCTTCATTTCTTGTCGCTAAAATTCGTTCTCCATGAGTTAGGCCAGCTTTCGTAACTCTTCTCTACTCTACTCTGTCTGCTACTTTGGTTTCCCATGTGTTTGGGTCGATGCTGCAGGCCTTCAAGTCTCTCTTGCAAACATCTTTGTACCGTAGAAAAGGGCGTCTAATCCTTCTTTTACCGTTAGCCAGCTCCCCGTAAATAAGATGTCTTGGAATACGGTAGTCTTCCATTCTATGTACATGACCAAGCCGTCTGAGGTGGCTTTGCCGTAGCAGGGTGAACATAGAGGGTATTTCAGCTTTGGTAAGAACAGCATTGTTGGCGACTTTGTCTTGCCAAGTTATACCAAGTATGCGACGGAGACAACGCATATGGAAAGAGTTCAATTTCTTTTCTTGAGTGGAGTATGTCGTCCATGATTTGCTTCCGTACAATAAGGTACTGAGAACGCAGGCCTGATAAACTTGTATCTTCGTTGCTCTGGCGAGGAGCTTGTTTTCCCATACTCTCTTTGTAAGCCTGCCCGTGTTCGTTGAGGCCTTCCCAATGCGTTTTCCAATTTCTGTATCAAGTGATAGGTTGTCTGAGCAAATAGATCTCAAGTACTGGAACTGATTTACCACTTCCAAGCTCTCACCGTAAAGTTCGGTCTCCATTGGGAGAGGTGTGCCTTGACCCATAACTTGGGTCTTTTACTGGCTGACGGTAAGACCAAAGAAATCGCAGGCATATGAGAATCTCTCCATTAAACGTTGAAGCCTTTCTTGTGTGTGAAAAACAATGACTGCATCATCAGCGAAGAGCAATTCACGTAGAAGATCTCTTTTTACCTTAGTTTTGCAACGTAATCTTGAGATGTTGACCAGTCTTCCGTCTGACCTGGAGAGGAGGAAGATCCCCTCTGTTGAATACCTAAAAGCGTGTTTGAGTAGTAGGGCAAAGAATATGCCAAAGAGGGTTGGAGCCAGAACACAGCCTTGCTTAACTCCACTTCTTACACCGAACTCTGCAGAGGTATCCTCATCGAATTGAACTGTGGACATCATGCCATCGTGAAAGGACTTCACAATACCTAGCAGCTTTGATGGGCAGCCAATGAGAGGAAGCATCTTAAAAAGTCCGTCTCTACTAACTAGGTCAAACGCCTTAGTAAAGTCTATGAATGCCAGGTAAAGTGACTGGTGCAGCTCCTTACATTTTTCTTGCAATTGGCGTAATGAGAAAATCATATCCACAGCTGCTCTACCTGAGCGAAAACTTCATTGTGACTCTGGATATACTCTTTCTGCAAGTATCTGTAGTCTCTGCAGTACCACACGAGCAAATAGCTTTCCAACTATGCTTAGGAGAAATATGCCACGGTAATTATTGCAATCACTGCGATCGCCTTTGTTTTTATATAAGTTTACTATGTTTGCATCTTTCATATCCTGTGGAACTGTTCCTTCTTTCTAACACTTGAGTATTAGACCATGCAGAGGTTTCAATAAGCTCACTTTTGCTGATTTAATCACTTCTATTGGTATTGAGTCTTTGCCTAGTGCTTTTCCAGAAGGTAGTCTTTCTATAGCCTTTGACCATTCTTCAATGGTAGGAGGATTATCCAGTTCCTGTAAGATTGGTAGACGTTCTATTTCATTCAATGCACTTTGTTGAACCACATTTTCCGTCGAGTATAGCTCTGTGTAGTGTTCTACCCACCTGTTGAGTTGCTTGGACTTATCTGTGATCATTTCGCCTTGTTTGGACTTAATAGGTGCAGTCTTTTGGATGCTTGGACCAAGTGCTTTCTTTATCCCGTTGTACATCATCTGTGCATTCCCAGTATTGGCTGCTGGTTGGATAGATTGACAAAGATTATTTCAGTACTCATTTGCACACTTCCTAGTGTATGCTTTGACTTTGATCCCAGCAGATCACAGTTCTGATAGGTTTGATGAAATGGGATTATCTTTGTATTTCTGTAGTGCAAAACGCTTTGCTTTAATGAGTGGATCAAGTAAAGTAGAATTTTCGTCATACCAGTCATTTACTTGTCCAGGTTTTTGTTTTCCAAAAGCAATGATTGCTGCAGAGTAGGTTGCGTCCCTAAGCTTGTACCACAGAGCGGATGCTGAGAAATCAGTGCTGCGTTGGAATTTCGATTGGATAAATTTCTTGAAAGCTTTGATGAGATCTGGTTGTCTGGTCCTGCTAACATCAATTTTGGGTTTTCCTGGTTGTTTACAGTGATATAGCTTTTTGGGAATGAGTTTCATATGGCTGCATACAAGAGAATGATCTGTATGACAGTCGGCACTGTGGTATGTCCGTGTGACTTGGAAATTTGAGAGAAACTGGCGCCTAGTTAAAATTAGGTCCAGCTGGTGATAGTTCTTTGAGCGGGGGTGTCTCAAGGACACCCAGTGGTGTGGCTTTGTTCCTAAAAAGGTATTTGTGATGCACAAGTTGTGAAAGGTGCAGAGCTCCAATTATTTTGTCCATTTTCGTTGCATTTTCCTACGCCAAAGTGGCCTATGCAGTTTGGCCAAGCATCGTGCTCACTTCCTACTCTTGCATTGAAATCCCCAAGGATTATTAATTGTTTAGACTTTGGCACGTCTTTAATGAGGGCATCTAACTGACTATAGAATTCATCTTTCGAGTTATCAGTAACCATGAGGGTTGGGACATACACACAAATTAGGTTAATTGATCCTTCAGATGAGTTGACTTTGATTTACATTAGGCGTTCTGTGGATGTGCATCCCAGTTGTATCTTGTCTAGAAGCGTATTTCTTACTGCGAAGCCAACACCATGCTCTCAGACATCTTCCGTCCTCTTTCCTTTCCTAAAGAACGTATATAGAGATTCTTTCAGACTTCCTGAGTCAGCGAGTCTAGTTTCTTGCAGAGCTGCAATGTCAATTTTTAGCCTTGCTAGTTCTTGGTTGATGATTGCCATTTTGGAAACATCTAATATAGCTTGCAAGTCATTTGATAGTCCAGTTAGCATTGTACGTACGTTCCAGCTTCCAAAGCGAAGCACTTTGTTTATAGGTTTATTGTGTGAATTCTTTGGTGCAAAATTATTGACCAGTTTTCAGAATGTTTCCTATGCCCTACGCACCCAGTAAGGCAAGTGGCCAATGCGGGACAACACCTTATTGGCTGAGTGCTGCTCAGCTTGAGGCGGGAGGTAGCTGTCCAGTGAGATGCGAAGATCCCTCCCACCGTCAGGAGGGGTCTCTGGCGCCTAAACTCTACGGCAATCGAGTTATGACTTAAAACCGGTAACTTCCCATCCCCCTGTTGCTTCTACACGTCGCATGTAGCTGGAGTGACCTCTCCAGGGCGTTAGCCTGGGCAAGATGTATGGAGAATCTGAGTCGCCCAAACATCAGAAACCCTCTCTCGGTCTCACTGACATAATCCAGAGGAATGGATAGCCCAGTATATCTGGGTCAGCTTGACTGCAGCAGTTGCCAGGACAATGCTAAACATACCAATGCCTGCCTGTGGAACTGCACTCCAGATTTTTCTGTAGGGGTTGTCTCCCTTAGCCTTTCCTCCATCCAGGAGGCACTAACAAGACAATAAGGACCAGCTGTAGCCGCCAAAGTACTGGGAAAGAAATCACCAACAAGAAATACCAGAGACGTGCTGCGCTGTTCCAGCAATTTAAGAACTATTAGTATGCCCCGCTGGTTTTACTCATAAGCACTCTAGCACCTGTTAGAAATCCCTACCTAGAATGACCACAGCCAGGACACAGGTAGGCGCTGTTTGCCAAGCGGTATTCGTGAGTATATCGCCCACGCCTGTAGCCACAGAAAAGAAAAAGACTAGTAAAGTTAAAAAAGGGGTTCCAAAAAAGGAAATTGACACTGCAAACAAGGTGCTAGAAAAGCATCTCACCAACAATGCTGATATTTGTAAAGTGGTAGATGCAGTCTACGCGATGGCAAGGACATTGGAAGAGAGATGCGGAATAAAAAGAAACGGAAAGAGGAAAAAAGAAACTAGTCATGCGAACCAGAAAAACAAGAGGACAAGAAAAAGCGCGGAAAAGATAAAATCATTGAGGCAGATTTTAGCGTGGACATCTAATGAAATACACAGAAGGAAGACTAAAAGGAAATCAACCAGAAAGGAAAAGAAAATACTGCAGAAACTGAGAGAAAGATCTGACCTACAACTTGGAAAACAAGAAGAATTAATAGTGTTGAAATAAAGTACGCTGGATGAATTAAGATACCGACACACAAAGCTAAAAAAATGTTAAGAATAGAAATGCAAAGGTATGTAACAACAGAATGTTTCAAGAAGATCAAGGCTTGTTTTACAGAAAGACACAAGAGAGAAAATAAACAAAAGGCAAGGTACCTGAAATGGAGAAGTTTGAAGAATTTTGGGCTGGTACATGGGAGGATGAAACTCCAACCCCATACAACAAAAAGGATAAAAACAATAGCAAACAAAATAAAAGAAAAGGTCACAGATGTACAAGCCTTAATAATTGATGAGAAGAAACTTTTTGAGTCGGTCAGAAAAAGAAAGAATTGGTCTGCTCCAGGAATTGACGGCATTCAAAATTTCTGGTGGAAAAAGCTAAAATGTGCATGCCAATCCATGGTAAGATGTTTCAACCAATGGATTGNTGTAAAGTGGTAGATGCAGTCTACGCGATGGCAAGGACATTGGAAGAGAGATGCGGAATAAAAAGAAACGGAAAGAGGAAAAAAGAAACTAGTCATGCGAACCAGAAAAACAAGAGGACAAGAAAAAGCGCGGAAAAGATAAAATCATTGAGGCAGATTTTAGCGTGGACATCTAATGAAATACACAGAAGGAAGACTAAAAGGAAATCAACCAGAAAGGAAAAGAAAATACTGCAGAAACTGAGAGAAAGATCTGACCTACAACTTGGAAAACAAGAAGAATTAATAGTGTTGAAATAAAGTACGCTGGATGAATTAAGATACCGACGCACAAAGCTTATAAAATGTTAAGAATAGAAATGCAAAGGTATGTAACAACAGAATGTTTCAAGAAGATCAAGGCTTGTTTTACAGAAAGACACAAGAGAGAAAATAAACAAAAGGCAAGGTACCTGAAATGGAGAAGTTTGAAGAATTTTGGGCTGGTACATGGGAGGATGAAACTCCAACCCCATACAACAAAAAGGATAAAAACAATAGCAAACAAAATAAAAGAAAAGGTCACAGATGTACAAGCCTTAATAATTGATGAGAAGAAACTTTTTGAGTCGGTCAGAAAAAGAAAGAATTGGTCTGCTCCAGGAATTGACGGCATTCAAAATTTCTGGTGGAAAAAGCTAAAATGTGCATGCCAATCCATGGTAAGATGTTTCAACCAATGGATTGAACAGTCTGATGACATACCTATATGGATAACACAGGGAAGGACAGTACTGTTACCGAAGTCGAAAGATTTGAATAATGAGAGAAATTATAGGCCCATTACATGTCTTATCACTTGTTACAAAATATTCACTGGCATGGTAGGAAACTACATGAAGGAACATGCAGATAGGAATAGCATCTGGGGCAGGATTCAGCTTGGAACATGTTCAGGAGTCTTAGGAACAGTTGATCAATTGATCATAGATAATGCCATTATGGATGAAGTGAGAGGTTACCAACGAAATGTAGCAGTGGAATTTTATGACTATCAAATGGCGTACGACATGGTCAGACATGACTGGATTATCAGAGTGTACAGATGGATGAAAGTGCCAGAAAATATTATCAGTGTCATCAGTAAACTAATGGAAGGATGGAAAACTAAATTAGAAGTTATAGAGAATGGGAAGACGATCACCAGCCGTATGATAAATTTTAAGAAGGGGTTTTTGCAAGGTGACAGTTTCTCGCTAATTGGATTTTGTCTGACAGAAGTTCCAGTGACAATGCAGATTAAGGAAACTGATGGCTACAAAATGGGAAACAAAGATGGCGAAAGAGTAAAAAGAACACATAGTCTGTCTATTGATGATTTGAATATCTACCAAGAAAGCCATCAAAAATTCGAGATTGTCAACGAGATGAAAGTAAAAGTATGGACACTGGAGCTTGCTATGGAGTAAACAAATGTGCAGAAATAGTCTTCAAAAAAGGGAAAATGGTTAAAGGAGATGGGTTGATAGGGTAAGGATAGAAAAGATGGACCACGTTTGACCCAGACAAAAACGAAATTTACAAATCTCTGGGGTGTGAACAAGCGGATAAAATCGATGTAAAAAGAGTAATGGAGAGAGTGAAGAAAGAAATCCGAAAGAGGATGGACCACCTACTAGGACTTAATCTAAATGATTAAAACTTGATAAAAGCTATAAATTGCCGTTTAATACCAGTGGCAAGATACGTGATGAATGTAGTTCATCTTGGAAAAGGAGAAATAGACGAACTAGATAAAAATTATGAAAAGTATTCTGCGGAGAAAAGGTTTTCATAGAAGACAAACAAGTGATGAGAGATTATACGCAAAAAGGTCTGATGGTGGAAGAGGGCTTAAAAGTTTCAAAGACGAGTATGACGAGACCAAAAGAAGAGCAGCATGTTATATGGCAACATCGACTGACAATTGGATCAGAGTAGCGTGGAAACATGAAATGAATAAAGAGCATTCCTTATTAAAGAGAGATACGGAAGCAGCAGTGAAAAGGGTGGCTGTCGATGTAACATTTGATGAAGGACATGTAACAATTTGTAAAGAGNTTCAAAAAAGGGAAAATGGTTAAAGGAGATGGGTTGATAGGGTAAGGATAGAAAAGATGGACCACGTTTGACCCAGACAAAAACGAAATTTACAAATCTCTGGGGTGTGAACAAGCGGATAAAATCGATGTAAAAAGAGTAATGGAGAGAGTGAAGAAAGAAATCCGAAAGAGGATGGACCACCTACTAGGACTTAATCTAAATGATTAAAACTTGATAAAAGCTATAAATTGCCGTTTAATACCAGTGGCAAGATACGTGATGAATGTAGTTCATCTTGGAAAAGGAGAAATAGACGAACTAGATAAAAATTATGAAAAGTATTCTGCGGAGAAAAGGTTTTCATAGAAGACAAACAAGTGATGAGAGATTATACGCAAAAAGGTCTGATGGTGGAAGAGGGCTTAAAAGTTTCAAAGACGAGTATGACGAGACCAAAAGAAGAGCAGCATGTTATATGGCAACATCGACTGACAATTGGATCAGAGTAGCGTGGAAACATGAAATGAATAAAGAGCATTCCTTATTAAAGAGAGATACGGAAGCAGCAGTGAAAAGGGTGGCTGTCGATGTAACATTTGATGAAGGACATGTAACAATTTGTAAAGAGCTGCACCGCGAGGAGACCAGATCTTACCTTAAAAGATGGAGAAAAGAAAACAATTTTGTTAGTCGACATGGCATGTCCAAACGAAATGAACCGACGTCTTAAACGAGAAAAAAAGTTTAAGAAATACGTACAATTATGTTTTAAGATACGTGAAAGACGGGAAGATTATAACGTAAAAGTGGTTCCAATAGTTGTTGGATGTCTCGGTGGAGGAAAGAAAGAACTGAAAACGGACATTCAAAAAATCTTTGACTTTGATAATGAGAAAGAACTCCAAACATTATTGAGAGAAATCCAAAAGACATTACTTGGGAAAGCGAATCAATCATTAGAAAAGTGTTATCGGGACTATTGACTTAAGGTGTCTTATGTGAAGCTAACAAAAATTGGTAGCTCAAGCCATCCAGGGCTGCTCAGGGTAGTAAAATGGCCGGATTGTTACTCATAAGCTACCGTGAGCAGGATTGGATGGTAATGGCTGACTATCATTTTCATTAGTATCTTGTAATTTGATATATATGATGGAAATTTTATTGTTAGTTGATCCAAGAATAATAATAATAGAGAAAAGCAAAAAAAAAAGCAAGTATAGGATGTGCAATCAGTGATGAGTCGATCAGACATATAATTCGTGAATGTCCTAAGCTTTCACAGAGGGAATATAATAGGAGGCAAGATTGGGTTGGTAAAAGAATCCACTGGGAAGTGTATCAAGTTAATGGGATGGCTTTCTCTCCTAAGCGGTATGACCACAATCTTTAGACAGTAATTGAAAATGAAAAATGCAAAATGTTGTCAGACTTTTTATGTCCAAACTTATTACATCATTTAGGCACGTAGACCTGATATGATTGTTGTCGATAAAGACAACAAAAAGTGTACCATTATAGAATTTGCACAACCTTACGATTTTAAAGTAAATGCAAAGGAACAGAAAAAAATTTCAAATACCAAGACATAGCTAGGGAATTGAAAAAATTGAAAAATTCCACTAGCGATTTACGATCACAACTTATTGTGCGACACCAGCATAGCAATAACAAATAATACCACTATAACGTAAACATGTTTTGTTCTACACAGCTCTAAATCTCCTTATGCTTGCTTCTTTCACCTATTTCTTTAGACACATATATGCATTGATACGTATCTATCAACAACTTTTCGTATAAACACTTATTTACATGCATATGTATGTGTTGCTGGTGCAATTGGATTCCCTGACAATACTATACACCGTATACTTTATCATATCAAATGTTTGCAACCAATAAATTGTCATTATCATACTAACTATCAAAATAAAAGGCTGCTGTTTACATCTATGGAAGTAGATCAATAAGTAAATTGTCCGAAACGAAAAAAAAATTATAGGCATAGACAAATCGATAAATAGATAGATAGATAGATAGACAGATCGATAAATTGATCGATAGAATGATAGAAGGATAGACAGAAAGAGAGATTGATGGATGGATAAGTACATAGATGGATCAATAGATAGATAGGTGTAAAGAAAGATAGATGGATCGATAGATAGATAGGTGTAAAGAAAGATAGATGGATAGATAGATAGATAGATGGATAAAAAGATAGATGGATAGATATATAGACAGATCGATAAATAGCTCGATAGAATGATAGAGGGATAGACAGAAAGAGAGATTGATGGATGGATATGTAGATAGATGGATAGATAGATAGATGGATAGAAAGATAGATCGATAGATAGATAGATAGATAGATAGATGGACGGGTAGATAATTTGATGGGTAAAAATGTACGTCAATTAGGAATATATAATCTTATCACAATTGTTTATCTAGCATGTTCTAAATACTACATATATTTATCATCTCCTCTGTGTTGTTTACTCCTGGCTAGATGAATCCTTAATGAATCTTTGTATTGCTATGTTACAGGTATATTATTTCCTCTTGTGCAAATCTTTTTATCGATCATGGCATTGTTTGAATTTTTAACCTACAAAATAAGAACAAAAGCAATAGGTGTAGTTTACTACCATGGACTCATCAATAAATGTGTAATAGCTATCAGGAAATTGACGACTTTCATGTTATGGTGGACCTTAAATCTCTAATTGTTGTGCGTGTCGTCAAGAATGCAGGTAATATGCCCAGTCCTAGCTTATGTCAACACGTACTACTTCTATCTGTCATTAATGGAGTCTTTCCAAGACTTGTCTGGTTACAATATTTGTGGAAGCTCCTTTAGTATCATTCCGTCTTGTCTCCAACATGGTACAATGCTTGTCGCAATGGATTCAATTACATCCGATGCCTATTCTATTAATGCTGGCGCTCGGCAAGACCTATCCTTGTTCGAAATCCCTTTTACATTAATGATCTTTCTGGTGATAATTTGCTTTGATTCACAAAAATCTATACTAAATACACACTACCTTGTACTCTGGCATTGACCAGAAAACATCTCAGCAGGAACAAGCCAACCCTTCATCAAAACTTTAGAGTTTAATTTTCATGAACATTAATTTTGATGTTAAACCTAATGGGCTTGGTTCTCCTTTTAAGGAAAAACTCATCAATGAGGATTCTTGTTTTGTAATTTTCTCCAAACCTGTCTTGAGGCTCTTGCATTCTATTTATTAATAAGAATGTTTATAAAATGAGCGGTACTTTGAATCATGGTGAGAGTACGTTATGCCAAAGGCCATTCTTTATTTTTATAATGAATCATCTGTCCTTGCATGGAATACTATTTTCACATTTGGGTAGGTGCATCCTCATTATTCATAACACATTTGTTGAGTATTCTATTAACTCAGGCGACTCTCTTCCTTCTTTACATCAACGCCTTACCAAAACAAAGTTCGTTTCTCTCCATCCCAGTCACCCAGAAGGAAATTAAAGGAGCCCTAAAGAATGTACAAAATAGAAAAGCAGCTGGCATAGATGGTATATATCCAGATATGCTCACCCATCTCGGACCAAAAGCAACCAACTTGTTAGCAAATACCATGTCTGACATAATAGAAAAGGGCACGTATCCACAACAATGGAAACATGAGATAGTCATTGCCATCCTGAAACTCGGGAAACCAGCTACATAACCAACTAACTATCGACCAATATCACTTCTTTATTGCCTATTTAAGTTACTCGAAAGGATCATTCTTACAAGAATCACCCCATACATAGACAATCACATATCACATCAACAAGCAAGCTCCAGACCACACAGAAGCACAAAAGAACAAGTTCTGGCACTGACATCTTTCATTGAATCTGGATTCGAAAAAAAGTTAAAGGCAGGTGCAGTCTTCATAGACCTCTAAGCAGCTTACGACAGTGTGTGGACAGGGGGACTTATGGTAAAACTGGCAAAGATAATACCATGCAGAAAAGTATTCTCTCAACTATGACCACCTTAAGAAAATTTCACGTCGTAGTTGGAGGAGACCAAAGCAAATCAAGGAAAATAAAAAATGGCTTTCTCAGGGATCAGTCATCGCACCAACTCTATTCAATGTATATATAAATGACATGCCTGTCAGACAATGCCTCCAAATTGGCTATACGGATGACTGGGCATTGGCCCAGCAATCAAACAACTGAGAATATAATTGAAAAATATCTTAGAAAAGAAACAACACAGCTTAAAAAATATTTTGACCAATTGCACTTAAAAATTAACACCACCAAATCAGTATCTGCTACATTCCATCTAGATAAAAGACAAGCTAGAAAGACCCTTAAAATCAACGTCGACGGAAAAATCCTTTCAACTGACACAAACCTAAAGTACGCAGGTGTTACTCTTGACAGACAACTGAACTACAAAACACACCTGAACGGAACAGCAAACAAAATAGCAAAATGCAACTGTCTCCTTATAAAACTGGCTAGCACCTCTTGGGGAGCGTCACAACAAGTACTTAGAACGTCCGCACTAGCACTCTGTTATAGTGTTGGAGAGTACTGTGCCCCAGTATGGTCAAGACGTCCTCATGCAAAAAAGACAGACGTAAAACTGAGAGAATCCATGAGGATAATTACGGGATGCCTAAAGTCAACGCCAATACAGTGGCCCCCGACACTAAGTCAAATTGCACCACCAGAAATCAGGAGAGAAGATGCCAATCAAAAGTTCATGATAAAATTGAAGAAAACAACAAACAACACCCCTCTCAAAAACATTGTTAGCAACGCCTCCAAAACAACGAGGTTAAAATCCAGAAAAGCTTTCTAGCAGTCAGAAATTGAGAACTACAACATGACAGAGGCATGGAGAGACTAGTGATTTGCGAACACACCATCGGGAGGAGAAATTATTAAAGACCCTGCTAAAAGACTACCAGGCTTCCAGAATAACACTAGAAAACAACGGGTTTCCTCAAACCGACTGCTAACAGACCATGGCAGAATATCAGCCAACATGTACAAATGGCGACTTAAAGACACTGCAGAATGTCCCCACTGCAGTGGAACCCAGGAGACTGCAAAACACATTGTCCTCTATTGCCCAACAACCAGATTGGAGGGAGATTTTGACTCCGTCCTCAACTGTGATGAGGAATTCGGAATCTAGCTGAGGAGACATAATGTGGAGATGTAGCCATACGCTACTACTATACGGCTAAAACGCAACTGATCTCATTTAAGAGAAAACTCGTCATATATAAACACTGCTGAGGTTGCCTCTCTTCTGGTGGATTGTTCATAAATGAAGATGTTTGGTTTGCCATTTTCTTTAGATATTTCTAGGGATTCGTATATTCAATGTATTGACAAGTCTGCTTCCAGAAAGATTGGTTCTTTGTATTGTGCTAGAAATTATCTTACACCTTGGGCCATCCTGCATCTCTATAAATCTATCATTCACCCTTGCATAGAGTACTGTTGCCATACCTGGACAGATGCTTCGCCATATTATCTCGATGTTTTTGATAGTGCTCAGAGACATGTTTGTAATTTTATAGTTCCAAATTTTGCTGGTACTTTTCAACCTTTGTCTCATCGACGGAATATGGCTTCTCGTAGTTTTTTCTATCGATATTACAACGGGAAGTGTGCTAATGAGCATTTCTTGTTAGTACAAACTCAGTTTGTTCCTCATAATGTGACTCGTTTCCCTCAACGATTTCATTCTCATGTAGTTGTTGGTCTTACTTGATATAAAGCTTTCAATGCTTGTATGCTTTTCTTCAGGCAGCAAGATTGTGTAATTTTTGGGGGATCTGAGGGCTTTCCTACACCATATAATATGAGTGTTTTTAAGTTCAGGGTTAACCCTTATCTCTGGGATTAAAGGGCTTTTTTTGTTTCTTTTTCCTTTTTTTCTGTTATATCTTCACAGTTCCATACACCTAGTAGCATTATGTCTTGTATGATTCTTAGCCATAAGAAAATACGATAGTTACCCTAAGGTTGTAAAATGATTTCGTAAAACGATCATATGGTAAAAGACTTCATTTGCAGTTTCTTTGGAAATCAGTTTAAAGGCCTCATTAAGATAACTTACGGTATCAATGAAAGCCTTCATTAGTTTCCTGAAAAGTTCCTTAAATTTCCAGCTTGACAGTTCTATTATGACATGTATAGCCTAGAATGTCAAAGAATTAAAGGACCAAAACACTCACTGGCTGTACACATAGGAATACTTGATCTCAAGGGCGACCAAAGCTAAATTGGAAAGACGAAAGAGAATCCAAATACACCATCATCTCTATGAGGATGACACAAGATCGAGTTTAATTGAGATGTATGTGGAAGTCATCGGTACGGAGTGGCATGAACGGATTCAAGAATTTATAGAAAGGTATTCAAGTCTGACATATCACGTTATTAAAAATACAGATGAAATGGATAAATTTATTGAATTGTGTATATTATCTAAAGCCAAAGCAAGGATAGCAATGAGGACCAAAAAACAACTAAAAAAGAAATGTTTCGATGCTTTGATTTACTTCCGAAAACTAAAAACACACATTTTTCTTACTGCTTTAAAATGTGAATGGGGAGCATTTAAAAAATATATTTTTAATGGTTATTAAGCATTTTTAATGAGCATTCATTGCTTACCTTATGTATAATAAAATGATATAAAAACATCCCGTACAACGCTTCCTAAACAATAAGGCTGAGATAGATATCGAACCAGGTAATGGCCTTTTAATGATGTGAAATATTACTTGTCTGGACAGATAATTCTTATGAGCCGTATCTCTAATGTATTAACTCCTTATAATTTATGTAATATATGATGGTTATAATAATGATGATGATTACCACATTAAGAATGATCATGATGATCCTATTTCCCTATGTTTCAAAGTGTTCGGTTTCGAATCCTCATTTGCGTTTCTTTTTATGTGGCGATCGGCTAATTCAATGTTGTTTATAGATTATTTTCTTTATATTACAGTATTAATTTCATTCATTTGTGTGAATGCTGTCCCTTTCAAAAGTTTTCATGAATTTCATTCAGCTAAGAATCTTTTACTGGGTTGTTAGAAAGCTTACAATCCATATATTATACAGTTACAGTTATCAATAAAATGAATTCCAAACTCCGAATCTACAGCAAAACGTGATCTAAACGCGGGGCACTGAAAATATAAAGAGCGGTAAAGTACCAATAGAGATGTTTCTTAGTGAAGAAGGTGCTGAAAGTCTATTGAAGACCATCGATAAGATCTATGAGACAAGAATCCTTCCTAACGATATTATGAAGTCAATCTTTGTAGTCCTACCACAAATCAATAAAACGCTCGACTGCAACAGCAATCAAACTACAATGCTAATGCGCCATGCATGTGAAATCCTAACCCAAATAGTTCTTCAGAGAGTACGGCGTAAATTGCTACCTTAAATTTCAGGCAATTAGTTTAGTTTCATGAAAGACAGAGTCACATGAAACACAATCTTTAGTCTCAAAATGCTCTCTGAAAGCGGAATAGAACGCTAGTAGGACCTATACCAGGCATTCATTAATTCCAGGAAAGCCTTTGCTATAGGACAAGCAGAGCGATGATAAAGACATTAGAATTATCAAAAAGCTTTACATCAAGCAAAAAGCAGCCTTTCACCTATCTGACAAGACTCACGCTGAATGGCTCCAGATCCGGAGAGGACTAGGGCAACGATGTGGTATGTAACCAAATTTTTCAACCTCTGTACCGAAATCATTCTCAGAGATCTTGATGAAGTCTCTGAAGGCTTGCTTGTTACTGGATTTCAGATAAATAGCATTCCTTAAGCTGAAGGCACAGTCTCTATCCCCATGTCCAAGGAGGGTCCCCAGAATCTGACTGGTGTTGCAACAGACGCCAGTATTTCCCGTGGTCGCAGCATTAACTGCCAAAATACAAGGGTAATGCCTATCTCAAAAGACAAGCTAGACCCAAAATTTAAACCTGAAGTAGATGGTGAAAGCATGGAACAAGTGTCAGTTTTTAAGTATCTTGGATCTGACATCACAGCCAGTGGTGATAGTAAGAGAGAAATAAAACAAAGAATAGGCATGACCACAGATGCATTCAGCAACACGAGGGGAATCTTTACCGATCAAAAACTTTCATTGACCATCAAATCCTGTCTCCTTAAAACCTTTGTCTGATCGGTTCTCTTGTATGGAACAGAAAGATGGACACTCAATGCAGAAAGATAATGTGGTTTTACTGCCGTATGTTCCAAATTTCCTATGTTGACAAAGTAAGAAGCATCAAAGTCCTACACAGTGTTCCGCAAGAAAGAGTCACATCCATTGAAATTTCTTGGCCATCAAATCAGAAAACAGAAGTTAGAGGACATTTTCCCCAGTGGCTTAATTGAAGGAAAGCGGTAGACAGAGTAAGACGTATCTGCAGAACGTTCAACACCATTTCAAGGCAAACAGAGAGCTATGGAATGCCATCCGAGACCGAGAACAGTAGCAGCATATTTCAACGAAATAGTGGTTTGCCTAAACTTGTTTTAAATTGGCACTATAGAAGGAGACCAGCCAATTATTACTTTTTAGAACAAAATTGGTACAAGATCCTTGACTCTCCTTATTTTTGAAGTGCTTGCAGTTCTCCTTGCCTGCCAGAAAAGAGGAAACAATGTTTTAACCATGTCAAATGATTGAAAAATGTTTGTGGCTCCTATTAATGTTCTAAAGAATTTTTATTTGATGAAGGCAAAAAAAGTTATTTAAATCCCAGAAGAATTGAATGGAAATTCATCATATAATTAAGTCCATCGCAAGACTTGCCTTATGAACCAATTGGAAGAACTGTAAAAAGATGCTTGGAAAAGATTCTTTGAAACCCTGGTCTTTGGATGAACTAAGACATCTTTCCATTATGGCCTCTGCTGTCTTGAATGATGAGCAAACACTTATGCAGACCATGTTGATCTACCAAGGCAATCCTTATTTTAACCTGAATGTTATATCAAGACCTTTGTGCTTATTAAACCATATTTGATGGATTAGAAAGAGTTATATAAATAAATACTAAATACAGTATAAAATACTGTATTTTCTATTTCTGTTTGGTGGTTGCTCTTGTTAAACATGTGCTGGATGGTAAGAAAATTTTCTCTTCTAGTAGGTGTCTAATTGATCATATACGTGATCATATGACTGTGTTCAACGAGAGCTCGTAGCAAAATATGACTATTGTATATCTTAATTGTAAAATGTGTTTTGTTGTCCCAATCTTAAATTACAAAGCAAAATGTGCTTATTTTCAGAAAATTAGCAAAATTAACATTAACTAACAAAGTTTGCAAATAGGAGGTTTAAAGAAGAGCGGGAATTAAGAGACAGTAACTGAAAAAAAAGGAACATATAATGAGATGGGAAGGTATGGGCAGTGGTCATGGGCTGGCTTTTATGCTCCCATGCAATGGAGTAATAAGATGAGTCCTTCCCTCTACTAGTCTGGGAAAAGATGAGTCCTTCCCTCCACTAGTCATCTTGAGCAAGTGTTTGCAGCCTCTATGCTCCCCTTACTAGGGTAAAAGTGACCTTCTCAGCCTTGGGGTGTTGCAAGCTAGCAATATGCAGAAATCTTAGCCCCAATGTAATAAGAGGTGGGTTGCGACGGCCAGGGCAGGCGGCGTAAAAACCTTTGCCAAATCAGTATACGGATAGAATACAGTATATCAATGCCGGATAGATTGAGGCGTGGATCAACAGCGGCCGCCAATGCTGTTGATAATCCCCAGGATGGCAATGGAATATATGCTTCTGGGGCTTAACGGAGGACAAGAAGAGGGAGGCATGTCCAAATGAAGAAGGAGTCAAAGTAACGCAATAGAAAAGACATGACGATAGGAACATTGAGTGTAGGAACGATGACAAGCAAAAGCAAGGAGAATGTGGATATGAGGAAACTAGGAAAGATGGACATACTTTACATGCAGGAAATAAAGTTGAAAAGAAGCAAAGCTAATAATATTGGACGTGGTTACAAGTTGTTCTTTCATGGAAAGGAAAAGAACAAGAACAGAGTGGGAGTGATTCTCAAACAGGACTACATTAGTTGTGTATTGGGAATGGAAAGAATGTTAGACAGAGTGATTGCACTGAAGATGAAATTAAAGGAGGAAAATTGTGAATGTCATCAGTGCTTATGTACAACAGGTTGGTTGCGATGAAAAAGAGGATGCTTTTAGACTAAGCTGGCAGAGACGATGACTGACATACCAGGATTAGAACTCATATTTATAGATGCAGACCTCAATGGTCACATTGGCATAGGGAATAGTGGGGATGAGCAAGTGATCGGGAGGTATGCCTGTTGCCAGAGAAACGAGGAGGAGAAAGAGATCGTGGATTTTGCATACAGTACGGAAATGGCAGTGATGAACAGGTGTTCATTAAAAAGCTTCAAAAAGCAAGATAGGGATCTAATAACGTATGACAGTGGAGGCAGAAAAACCTGGATCAATTACAGGGTGTGTAAGAAAACATTTGTGCGGAACATCAAAGATTGTAAAGTAATACCGGTAGAGGCTGTGACCAAACATCAACTAGTTGTTGCAGACCTAGTACTAGAAAGCAAGCAGAAAAGAAATAAGAAGACAGAGCCAAAGACTAGATGGTGAAAACTGAGGGAGGTAGCTGTATCGGGCACCGAGAAGCTGTACAGAGGGAATTGCAGGGTGATGTCATGGAGAGCTCATGGAGCCAGATGGCCACAGTAATGAGGCGAGTGGTAATAGAGGTATTGGGCGTATCATCGGGACGGAGAAAAGCAAACACAGAAACCTGGTGGTGGAATGACAACGTACAGCTTGCTATCAGAGAAATCAAGCAAGCAAAGAAGCAACTGTTTAACACCATGGATGACCAAACTAAATTACAATGTGACAAAGTAGCTACAAAGGCGGTGGTGCTAGCAAAGGATGAGGTAAACAAAAATCTGTACAAAGCGTTGGTGGAAAAGCATTCAGAGAATGAGATCTATCGATTGACGAAGCAAAGATATCAGGAAAGTAAGGACATGCAACATGCTAGAATAATTAAAGGAGAGGATGAAAATATTTTAACTGATAAAGGTGACTTCCTAGCAAGATGAAGGGACTACTTTGGGTGAATGTTGAATGTTGAAAACCCTAGGGAGAGAAGAGAAGACAGAGTACATGAGATCGATCGATAAGCCATGGATGTTAGCAGACAGGAAGTGAGAAAGGCTATGAGAAGGATCAAGAAAGAAAAGGCGGTAGGGCCGAATAACATACCTATCGATGCATGGACCAGCATGGGAGATATCGAGGTGAGACTTCTAACCGATCTTTTTAATAAGATACTGAAGGGAGAACAAATGCCAGAAGAGTGGAAGAAAAGCAGTTTAGTATCTGTATACAAGAACAAAGGCGAAGCACAAATATGTGGAAACTACTGTGGCATAAAGCTCACGAGTCACGCAGTGAAACTGTGGGAGCAAGTGGTAGAGTGAAGACTACGAGGGATAGTAGGCATCAACCGAGAGCAGTTCGGACTCATACCCGGCAGTGGGGTACTGTGGGTTACTGTGGGTTACTGTGGGGTACTGTGCGACAAAAGGATGACAATGCGTGTAAAGGGGAAAATGCACCGAAAAGTTTTTAGACCAGGAATGTTGTACGGGCTAGAAAAATATCCCAATTATGAAACAGCTGAAGCAGAAGGTATGTTTGAATGAAATGAAGATGTTGAAGTTTGCGATGGGAAATGAGACAGCGAGAGGTAAAATTGGGAGTGAATGCTGGTTTGGGAGACAAAGCAAGAGTAGTAAGACTAAGATGGTTTGGACATGTGATGAGGAGGGATGAGGAGTATGCTGGAAATTGCGTGTTGAAAATGTCACCACCAGAAAAAAGGAAGCGAGGTAGACCGCAAAGAAGATTCTCAGATTCCATCAAGGATGATTTATAAATAGAAGGCCTGTCGGCAGCGGATGCTGGTGGCAGAGCCAAATGGAGAAAGAGAGTCCGCTGTGGCAACCCCACAGGCAGAAGCCGAAAGCCAAAGAATAATAATAATGAGAAGAGAAGGTGAAGACGAATTGGTTTTTACGAAAAGATTAGGGTAAATGAATCAAAGGACGTCAAAGACAAGAGGCCATCACAAAACTAAATAAAGACCTTCAAAAGAGACAACAGTGATTGGTTTATTTTAAAAGAATGAAAATCTCACGGAAGATCTAGTATCTTAATCACCAACTTCCTGGAGTAATTGTGAACCTTAAAGATCTCTAATCTCGTTGTACTGACTAGCAAGACTTAAAAATAATTGAGGACTTTTGCAAATAAACCCAACTGCTTAACTTTTAAATATAGAAATCAAAGATATGTTGACGATGTTTCCTTTTACTTTCCCATTTATCATAAGGGTTGAAAATACACACTGTGGCCTCGTCAATTTGCAAAGCGTCAGCTCTTAGTACTTATTTGTAAAGTATCTCAGCAGCAGGTTATGGGTTCGGACGACAAAGCTAAGCATTTAAAAGGAAGCAAGGTTGAGATATTCCAAGAGACATAGAGGGAGATTTTGATATGAAAGCGAAAAGAAAAAACTACTAAATATTGACTGGGAAAGCAACAAACTGTAAGAAGGAATGTAATGAGGCGGATGATAATTTCGAATTTATCTGCCAGCTTGGTTGACGAGGGCAGTGTAAAATAAACTTGTTAAGTGTGTGAGATCTTTCTTTATTAAATAGCTCCAGATCAACCGGTATAATGCGGTACCATAAACATGTCTGGCTCAAAAAAATAAACGAAGTAACGAAAATATGCACAATATACGTCTTCCACTTACATTCAGTTTGATTTGTTCAAGCTTCTTGCTGTCTTTGGGCTAATCCCATGTCTTTAATTGACATATGAAAGACGAAAGAAACAATCCAAAAATCCTGACCATACACATTCTGTACTTAACTATAAAAAGGAATCTTTTCAATCAATTTCTCTCTGTGTCTGACTCTCTGTCTGTCCTTGTCTTTCTCTGCCTCTTTCTCCCTACGTCTCCTTCCTTTTCGGTCTGTTTGTCTGTCTTTCTGTCTCTGTCTCTCTGTCTCTCTCTCTCTGTCTGTCTCTCTGTCTGTCTCTCTCTCTGTGTCTCTCTCAGGGGTCTAAGCATTGTGTACCAAGTCCATCCATCTTTTCCTCTGACGCATTCTTCATCTTTTACCGTACGAATCCGTTCCAAATCTACATTTTTGCGATTGTATAAAAATTAACGGGTTTATTTTTTCTAAATATAAAAAATTAAATATATGCTATTTACGCTACTTGTCAAGTATTTATACTTTTTGTTTTTTAATCTATATGTTGTAAAAAATTTAGTCTACAAGAAAACATGCATTGCCTTAAACCCCACAGCAAAACAATTGCCCTTGCAGCTTACGTCATTCTGCTAGGAAAACAGCCAAACAACAAAAAACAAACTATTTTCACCGATGTTCATATTTATTTTATCCTACCACCCCGTACTATATAAAGTAGAGATTGAGATTACCTGTCATGCGCTACTGTGGTAATGACGTAAAAAAAAGGGTACAAAAATCCCCCTATTTCTGGTGTTTGTTGGGATAACTTCAAGCAAAATGATTCAAACATCACAAATGGCACTCGTCAAACGATAAACTTTGGTCCTCAAAAAAACCTTGTTTTTTAAATAAAGAATAATTCAATTTCATACATTCTAGTACCAGAAACATTCTACAAATAACATAATATCGTTATTAATAAATTAAAAATTTACTTTACAAAAACAAGGCCAATGTATCTGTTATCCTATAAATTAATGCGTGAAAAAAAACAAATTATTTTTTTATTAGAGTGGGAGTCAGTACAGCCTTTGAGACAGCATGACTTGCCTGCCCTGATGCCTTTTGGCCACATGCATTTTGCACACATGGTATATTAACTAAAAATAAAAAAAATGTTTAAATAAGCATTTAATTATTGCCTGAAAAAGATATTCTTGTTTGCATAGATAAAGAGTTTTAGCACCTGAGGCTCACTGATATAGCAAAAAAAACCCCACAAACATTTCTTTGATCCAGTGATCCTGGACCGTCCCCGGTCTATTCATATCAAATCATTACATTAGCATAAGGAGATTGTAAACGTTTTTCATCTATTAATTTTATTGGTATCTTTGGTATATTTCTTTGTTCATATTGCTGAAAGAGACGAGTTATAGTGTTATGTTGGTATCCTTAGAGGCAACGATAACTTCTCTGTTGAATGCTTCACATATAAACAATATCCTCCGTTACAAGATGCACCTTATTCAATAAAATATGGCACAAGAACTCTTCCTTTAAATCTTTTAAGAAACATTCTTTACTAGATGTGATAGAATGAAAAAGGATGATATATTTTGGGTTTTTATTTTACAACATTCAAAAAGTAGGTTCGGAATGGGGCAGGAAATATCTAAAGGTCAATGAATAAAACCCAAACAGGCAGCCTTGAAAAAAAAGATCGTGGACAGATAGCACATTTCTTTTAAACATTATTTGCTTTATCAAACCGAACACGGATGCTACGCAGCTCAACTAGTACTCTTTCAATCCTTTTTAAATAAATCTTTGTTTTACAAAGGCTCAGGAAAGCGTAAACTGCAATGCAAAACAGTAAAACGAAAGCCTTCTTTCCTAATATCTTTTCATCACTGAACAGCAAAGCAACCTGTAAGACCTTTCTATTATCTTATGCCTGACCTTGCCGTATACTTGCTAGGTCGAACGAATGTGAATTCATAAATATTGTTAACGAAGAAAGCAAAACAATTGATAGGATTTTGATTTGGGTTAAAACTACGTGAAATTATCACTTGTGTTTAAACGTTATCTCTGCTTTTTATAGACAATTTTCACAATTTCCAACAATTAAAAACACAAAGGCTCATAGAAGCTTCTTTTACTCGCAATGATTCATCCTTAATTAACCTTAGCTTAAATAGTCTTCTGTTGGGAATAGAGGGGTTGCAGCAAGTAATTTTTGACATGTTTAAAAAGCAATTTCTGTTTCTTTCACAGTAGGGTTTCATTTTTACCTTACCAGATAGGCTGCCAATTACTTATCAAATACTGTGGTGTGATCCCTGTAATCGACTCCCTCATTTCCACAAGTGTGAATATGAGAGAATCAACCACCTCAAGGACTGATTTGTCAACCAGCAATTTGTTTGCATGTTTTGTCTAAGGTTAGGTCATAATGTCTAAGGTCATAATAACAGGAATATGTGCTGAAAGGTCAGGATTTGTTTCTTCAGTCCAAAAAATAATGAAAATTGTATACCAAAGTGATATCAAATGGCATGAAAAGAGTAAAACAATCTGAAGCTGATAAATTAATACTGAAATTCTTTATTGATTATATACATTTTTTTACTTTTATGTCTGACTGCTACTGTTATTGGGTTTTATTGACGATTGAAAAACGTGATTGGAAAAACGTGATTTGGAAAAAGGTGATTTGGAAAAACGTGATTTGGAAAAACAATTTTGGCAAAACTTTATTGGTCGACAATTACCAAGTACTTCTGTTCAATGCAATGAATAAAAGAGGCTAACTATAAAGTACCAATTCCTACCTAAAATCAAGAAAATAAACAATTTTCATTCTAATTAGCGTAAGCTTTAATTTCAGACAACAATCACATTGCGAAATGGCCTATATGGCCACTCGTAGCTCCTTGTAAATTACGAAATCCTTAACGGAGCAGCACCCATTTGTGAGCTACAAATTGTAGTAAAATGAGATTTATGGATATCATACGCAACTGTCATCAAAAATGTCTAGCCTTATAAGTTAAAATTCCAAAATATTCTGGACTAAAATACCTCAATACTTGACGCTTATCCTTCGTATCGATCAAGATACCACAAGAAGATCTTTTCAAAACTAAAATTCATACTAACATCATTTCGGTTAGTTTAACCTTTTACTTTAATAATTAATTATATCACGCTACAATTGATAAGAGTCGGTACTATGCGCCGGGCTCTTTCCTGCTTTAGACTTTCTGGATTTCCGTTTCGTACTTCGGCGCTTTAGGAACGGAAGGCAGCCAACTGTTGATTTTTCTTTCTTATCTTCTTCGTCAAGATCCTGCCGGCTGTCTTCACTAGTAATGTCCGTTGCATCACTGGAGACAATAGACTTGCTGCCATCGTGATCTTTAGCGCGGGTTTTCTTTGGTTTTGAGAAACTCTGGTCATCCTGATCCTGTCCACAGGGAGCTGTTCTTTCGGAGAGAGGCATACTCGTTGCAACAACGGAAGACATACTTGGTGATGATTCACCAGCAGTAAGGGGTGAAAAGGATGAATCAGTTAAAAGAGACGAATGCTCAAATAAAGACGACGTTGGGGACACCATATCTGTTTCTCTGTGTGAAAGCCTTAAAAAAATATGGAATACGTGATAAAGTCTAGCTACAAAAAATAGATCATGTAATAATTGGTATTAGAGCAAGATTCAAAATTCACACACATATTTCAGCAAACAAGTAAATAAAAGAAATAAATTCACATATAGAGATACGCGAAACGCAAATCAGCCCGTAAGCACACAAAAGTTCATTTTTACATTATGTGATAACATAGAAGAATAAGGGATCTAGCCTTGGTGTAATTACCCTACCTGGTGGCTACTTGGGGAGTCCACTTTAGAACATTACATATTGGAATCCGCTATGTACAAAGTAAATGGAATAATGTGAACAAGGGATGTAAATGACGACGGGGTTTACACAGTAAGCTAATCAGTATGGTGTGTTTCTCCTTTCACTGTATCGCTTACGTGTCTACTCTGCTTAATTAGTGGCAAAGGTGCACACAAATCAAATGTATTCTATATTACACTATAGTTCTTCGTATTAAACAATTTTTAGATTGCCACAAATTGCTGCCTGTTGCGTTCAGAAAACTTAAATGACTAAAAGAGATATTGGCCCAGGTTAATTTTTGTCAAAATGTCGATAGTAAAGGTAACACCTAAAATAAGACAACCTTTGTTTCATCATTTTCATCATTTTTGCTTGAAACCAACTTCACGAACCAGCGCCGTATTTTTGCAGAAGATTGTAAAAAAACCCAAAGAAATTCCAAGATTATGAAACATATAAATAAATTAAAGTAAAATAAAAGATAGATGAATAACTGGATAGATAGCTGGGCAGATGGCTAAATGAACCGATAGATCGATTGATCGATAAATTGATAGCTAAATTAATACATGGACGGGTACATGGATTGATAAATAGATCGATCGATCGATAGATAGATAGACGGATAGATAGATACATAGATGAATAGATCGATAAATAGATAGATAGAATAATAGATAGATGGATAGATAAATAGATAGATAGATAGATAGATGGATGGATAGATAGATGGATAGATAGACGGATAGATAGATAGATAGATAGATAGAAAGATAGATAGATAGATAGATAGATAGA
>RDPX01000451.1:446818-458782 GCA_003991215.1 Morbakka virulenta | reverse complement strand
AAAAAAAATATATATATATATATATATATATATATATATATATATATATATATATATATATATATATATACATATATACATATACTAAGCAAACAAGTATAATTGATAAGTAAACTTATGAAGTGGAGCGATACCATTTATGATGTCGAGGTTGAGGTGCGTGTGTGTGTGTGTGTGTGTGTGTGTGTGAGGGAGGGAGGGAGGGGAGTGAACATTTGCCGTCAATAAAACAAAAGACAGTCAATATACCATTTGGGCTCCATTGTAATGAAATTATCCACTTTACTTATAACCCTTTATGTTAAGAAAAACCTACATTTTTCTCAAGGTGGACACTTACATCTCACCATCCATCTCTATAGCGAAAGGGAGCATGGCAACGCTTTTAACTAAACTCACACAGTTTGTGATGGGTTTAATTCATTGGATGGATAAAAGGAATAAAACTTTCAAAGAAACTGAAACTGCTGTTTATATGTTAATAACTGTGACTTGCAAAAAATATACTCGTCACTATTTCCTTTCCAAAATATCAATCCTCCAAAACAGTATTTTATCCATAAACCCTTTAAAAAAGATTAGCCTTAATCGTCTTAGAACTGCTAAAATGCCAAATGGGGTAGGTGATAGAGAACTTTTCCACGCTGGAGATCCTGGGAAAAAAGTTGATGTAAGATAAACAGAAAAGAACTTACCGGACTTGTTTTGTCGGATCCACTGAATGTTAAATCCGTTGCACTGGTTGAAGATCGCAAAGTTGACTTTGACGACGTAATCGAATTAATAGACAGTTTTTGATATTCTCTACTAACTTCGGAAGCTGGCGTTTTCATCATAACACAAGACAAAACTGCTTCGAGTCTAATTTTTTCAAGTTTTGTTAATAAAAGTTCTTTTTTCAACTCTGCATTTTGTATGGCTGCTAAAGTTAATTGTTCGTTTCGTTTAATCTTTTCCTCACTTGTGACAAAACCTTTCTTGCTTATCCATCGAAACTCTTTTGGATCTGCGTCTTCAATTATTTTACTTGCTGGCCGAGATCTCCGTCCGCTTTTCTTTCGGACGGTTCCCTTGTGTTCGATAGTTTCAACACTATCATCTTTAAGGGTTACGTTGCTACCAGTAAGGTCAAGGTCCATATTTTCCTGGGTAGCTTTCGAAACTTTTTCTACTGGCTTGGCATCTTCATTAAATGCTAGCCGATAAAATGGTTGCTCTATGCCTGAAATTGTTGTATTTACAGATTCATTTACATTTTCTACCTTTTCTGCTTTGGTTGGTACCTGCTCATTAAGTGTTGATTTCAATGCTTTCGAAGGAACGCCAGGCGTTTTATAAAAAATAACATTTGCTTGTCGAACAACGTCAGGACTATCTGTCCATGCAACTCCTGAGGTGTAAACTTCTGTTGTTTCCTTTATATCCGCTTCTGTTAGGGCCAATGCAGATTCTACTTCAAATTCAAGGGACGGCTCTGCAGTGGCGCTGCTTACAGAGGGTTGTAAAGACTCTATGGTAGGCTTGTCTACAGTAGAAGAGGAAACATTAGTACTAACAAATGAAGGAGTTTCCTCGATCTGTGCTTCCTCCAGTGACAGGTGTTTCACCTTAACTTCCTCCTTTGTTTCTTCCAATTCATCTGCGTCACGCAGGTATGTTGGGGAGACTCCACCGTTGAATGCAAATGCATTTTCATCAAGCTTACTGCTACCTTCTTCATTCTCAGCATCAGAAAAATTTTCAGTGGCTCCAGCGTCTGGACTTAAGCTTGGATAATCAATAGGTGACGTTCCATCAATAGGAGTAACATTAGTTAAAGTTGTTTGGCTAACAAATTCGCTATTGACATTACTTTCTTCGCTCTCCGATTGCATTTCCTCTTCGCTACCTTGTTTTACAAGTGTCAATGGAACATCTTCTGAGTCACTGCTCTTTGGTGATTCCATAGCTGAGTCTTCTCTGCGAGCGGCAGTTACTAATGCAAGTTGTATTCTTGCTCTTTTAAGTTCTTCCTCTAACTCTAGTTTACACTTCATTGTTTCTGCTAGGTACTCTTTTGTATTTTCAAGTTCTCGTTCGGTTGTTGATTTTGTTCCAAGGAGTGAATCAAATTGATGCAAGATGTCATCATATTGTTTTTTAACATTTGATAGAGATGCTCGTAACTTTTCGCTTTCTTCCATTGCATGAGCTAGTTCAAGTTCAGTATCGGTACTTAATGATGAATGCACAGACCCAGGTCGAAGAATGTAGTTCCTATTTTCATCACTCACTTCTGAGAAGTCAAATGGGGAATCAGTATCACGGTATGAGTCATCTATCTCATCAA
This sequence comes from Morbakka virulenta, assembly GCA_003991215.1. NCBI lineage: Eukaryota > Metazoa > Cnidaria > Cubozoa > Carybdeida > Carukiidae > Morbakka > Morbakka virulenta. Next base: position 456,453 of record RDPX01000451.1, on the reverse strand, counting down.
AAAAAGTATCTTGCTCAGGTAGCATTTCATTGTATGGCAAGTTAAGTCTAACAGTATCACTTGCATCAGATTTGATGGAATCCGTATCGATAGCCAAGCTATCAAAGTTTGTATATCTGTTTGACAACTCATTACTATCCCTATCGCTTATTTTTTCCTTAAATTTTTCTTCTTGTTCCTTTTCTGACTGGTCTCCGATTGATGAAATCTGTTGGGTTATTATTTCTAGGTGATCTGCATTGTAGGTCTGTGCATTTTCCATCACCTCATCAATAAGTATTGCTTTCATAACTAAACTGCGTCTTTTATTAGCTTTATCTGCTTTTTCTAGTTCCTCTTCTTGAACCGATTTCCTTTTGACTACGGTTTGATCTGAATGGTTTACTTTGTCTTCTAGTTCTGGTTTAAATTCATCTTCCAATAGCATGCTGTCCCGAACGTTAACTTTATCGACTTGATCCATTTCCAAATCAAAACTATCCCAGACACTATCATCCTTTGTCTTCTTTATTAGACTGCTTTTATTTCGCGGCTGTATTTGAGTGGTATTAGGTTTAGTCGACGAAGGCTCATTCTCGTACCTTGTAACAGCATTAAATGTTTCTTCAGTTTCTACTGCCATTCCATCAGTATGATCTATTGTGCCATTGCAGACACTAAATGACGGTTTCTTGGAATCGATGGTAACAATATCTTTACAAATGAGTGTCTTTTCAAGGTCCAGTGTTTCACTATTTACAATATTATTTGACTTGCATTTATTTTCCTCCACCGCATCGCTTACATAGGTTACCTCAGTAGCTTCCTTTGGTACCCAGATTTCACTTCCCTTGTCTTCTAAGTGAGAATCAGTTCCGTTAATATCAAAAAGCACACCAATACCCGTCTTTGGCTCCGAAGAATATTCTGCTGCATTCTTTGTACATTCTGAATACTCAAAGGTGCCATTCCTTATTTCATTGATTTTAACTGAACTTGCGAATGCTGGTGATATTTCAACATTGTCACTTTTTACAGAAACTCCTTTGGTACCTTTAACTTGATCGTTATGTAATATCCTATCATCTGATGAAATATTAGATTGAGTGTTCTCTGGACTAAAGCCATGTGTACTTTCTAAATTAGCTAAAGACGTTCCGTCACGATAATCGTTCATAGTAGCTTCTAGCCTGACCTTGCTCTCCGGCAGTTGTTCTGTGACAATTTCTGCAGGTTTACCAATTGTGATGGGTTTCGTAAACCCACTTTCCTTCGCATCGACTGGTGAATTGGTGCTAAGACTATTTGTAATTTTACTGTTGGATATTTTGTCAACTTCAGAGCATTCTTCTTTAAACGATGTTTTTTTATCCGTTGTAACAAAGCCCTCATCAACTGAAACAGAGCTAGAAAGTTCATATTCTAAACTATTTTCCTTAGAATCTGGCTCCGAAATGACAGGCTCCTGGCTGGCATTAAAATCTAGATTCGATAAATCAGTTTCAAAAACAAAAGATTCTCTACCTCTGTTTCGAACATAAAGTCTACTTCCCCGTACTGTCGAAGAGTTATTGACGACAACTTCAACTGGGCCCTTTTCAGAATCCAACACTATTGAATTCAAAGGTTGTGCAGACATTTGTTGCTGTATACTATTATCAGAATCCATTAACACATTTGGTTGATTTCCTTCCACAGCACTATCTACATATGAATAACGATCACGCTGAATCTCCATTGTTTGCTCTTTTTCTTCATTTGAAGAAAGAGATTTATCCTCTACTATTTGATCTTGACAGACTATTTTTGTATCAAGTGCGTTTCTCCTTAGTTCTACGCTGTTCCTGTCAGGTTTAATCGGCTCAGATTGTAGGTTTATTAATTCTCCTTTAATTAATTTACCACTATCCTCAATTAACTTACCATTGGTACCATTTATATTCAACAGACCATTGTGAAGCTCTGGTTTGTTAATATCATTCGAAGAAAAAGCCTTGCTTATTTCAGGTGTATCATCTTGATCTAAATCCTTAAGAGCTGCTAGAACAATTTCTTTATTCTTTACATGATCGTCAAACATGACAGATCTTGTTTTCTTACGTAGGTCTGGCACGTTGACATTAACATCCTCTCTATTTACAGAGTTCCGTTTTTCTTTCTTCTTCTGTCGCAGTTTACTTTCATCGAAGCTATGACGTCGAAATAATCGAGAAAGTACCTTCGCTTTTTTTGGCCGGTAAACAACTTTTGGAGAATCCTGCGAGGGAGACTTTTCTAAGCTTCCTTCTTCCTTAACATTGTTCAAATTTCCTAAACTCCCGTCAGGTGATTGTATCTCCACATAACTATTCCGGTACAAACTGTTGCGTGGCGTAGATACATTTGACGAAAAACTTCTTGCATCATCTTCTGTTTGCCACCTTAAGTCAATTTCTCTAAATTTCGCACCTCCATTGCCATCATCTCGTAACTTAACTATTTCTAAAAAAGTACTTAAACGATTTGCTGATTTCCTTTTGGAAGTAACATCTGTTAGTTCCTCAACTTTTCTCCTTAATATTGCCTCATCAGGTACTTCAGTACTTTCGGCTAAGTTTCCATATTCATCCTTACCTGCTGAATTTCCCATCTTAGGTACCTTGTCTGAGGATAAAATAGCTATCTGTTCACTTGTTTCAACAGGACCATCAATAAAGTCAAGACTGGTTTGTTCTCTGTTATCATAGTTAGCTGTGTGAGATGATCGCAGTAAGGTCAGCTGACTTTCACTTAAATCGTTCGCAAAGGTTGGCGAATTATTGTTGTACAAAAGCGAGGCTGGATCTTTATCCCTTAACTCAGCGCCGTCATAACAATCGTTAACAGATCTTAGCCCTTCAGTAAAAGTCAATTCCTCATGGTAAGGATAATCCCCCGATCCTTCAGGAATATGTTCTGTTCTCAAAAAGAGATCGGAAGTTGAAACTTGGACACTTTCATTTGCAAAACCAGGTAAAACACATGTAGTTTCGGTCGATGCTTCCGCTGTGTTTCGACACAGAAAATCGTCTGTGGTTGTGGACTGTTCAATATGGCGAAGATGTGAGAGATAAGCTTTTTCTTCCTCTCTTACAAGTTCTAGCTGAGATTTTGCGAGCTGTATCTACAAACATGAAAAGAACAACAGATAGTCACAACGCATCAGTGGTCTTTCGAGGAGAAACAACAACAACTTAGTTGAAAACTTTTGTAGAACTGAATTTAATTAGTCTACACCCAGATTTAGCTAAAAACATGTCTACTTTGACCGATCAAATCAGGCGTGAACAACTGTTCTGCTTTGAAGCAAAACCATCAAACGTGTTCTCAAATGCTGTTTTATTTATTAGAATAAAAATCGACCTAGCTTGACTACTGTTCTTATCAAACAACTCGCTGGTAAACACTGATCTCAAACAAACATATTTTACTCACATTTATGCTTTCATATGCTAAGTACAATCAAGATTTCACTGCTTTATTTTGAGACAAACTAATTCTCATAAACAAATAGAAAGGTCAATCTTAAACATCAACAGTCTGTGGTTAGCCCACTTTCCTTTTCATTAAAAAAAACACAATTAATATGTAACTGCATTTAATTGTTTTCATACGATCATGTCAATAATCTTCTACAAATCATATCTAAAAATACTATCATTTCTGGTTACTCAAATGAACACAAAACATGCATTTATAGATACATTAAATGAAAGGCACTCTTTAAAAGAATAGGAATTTTAGGTTGATTGTAATTTACAGTAATTATTTTTATTGCATTTAAGAAAAAATATGTGAATTCTTAAGTTTTATGATCTTTATTGATCGATAAGTAATGTCCAATGCTCAAATAAAATTGGAAATAAAATGAAAAGCAAAAAATTCTATTTATTTATTCTTTGAAAACTAAAGCCTAAACAAGATTAATAGAAAATTCTTTCATGCAAAAGGAAAATCAAGGAAATGAATCAACTTCAGAATGTGTTTTTCTTCTAAATAACAATCACGAGTGTGAATACGACATCTTCACACAATGCTGCTCAAAGTCAGATTTTCATGTCAGGGGATTTTGTCAGGTCACGTCACAAACTGGGAAAAAGATATCCAACTGGTCAACTGCTGATCAAAACTGTACTTTTTATTTTAGGTTTCCTCTGTTAAAAATAAAAAGCGTTTTTGATTGGGTTTCTGATTTTGGCATTGACCAAGTATTTCATAAAAAACACGATAGTTTTTAACCTTTTCATCATTAATATGTTTCAGTATTCACATACCTTCTTCAGAATGTATATAAAATGTACAAGAAATATCAAGGCTTTTTATATTAATCAAAACAGCAAAATTCAGTGTGTAAGGGCGTATGTAACAAAATTCTGCTTTATCTCTTGTGTATTGTTACATACGCTCTGTAATATTGAATTATGATGTTTTGATTAGTATAAAAAGCCTTCATATTTCTTGTACATTTTATATACATTCTGAAGAAGGTATGTGAATACTGAAACATATTAATGATGAAAAGGTTAAAAACTATCGTGTTTTTTATGAAATGTTTATCTACATTTGTGCTGAATCACAATTTTGACCAAGTATTCATTGTTTCACAGTTTTGCTCTCATGACAACAAATTAACCAAAGACTAACCTATAAACAAAGAATAAATGGATTTTTTTAATAGATAAAAAAGAAATCAGAAATGTCGAGATAAATTTGGCATTGGACTTGGCAGGTCAAAAAAAGATAGTGTGAGCTAGGTAGTACAAACTACATTCTCATCTTAACCAACTTATATTCATGCTGCCGTCAGTGACTCGAGACATTTTTCAGAGAGGCAGATAATCAACGTTAGCAAAATCAAAAACTGAAAATTATGACAAGTTTCCATCAGGGTGTTAATAAAATCTGATTTCTTAAGAAAGTAAACAATGCACATGTAGTGTTGGGAGAGCTTGGCGCAGTGTTGTATGTTGGGATTAAACCAAAATCACACACACCAAGTGTGTGTGTTGAAAAGCTTCTGGCACCTGGAATAATAACAATAGCAATAATCACATCATCATCATCAACAACAACAACAACAATAAGAATAATTTATAATAAAAAACTAGTAAGCAGGCAAGGAAGGAGAAAAGAACTACACTCGGTTTACAAAGAATCTCAGAAATTTGAAAAGGAATTAGGTGTAGAAATAACCAAAGATGATGAAGATGGACGTGACGCATTAAAGCCACATTAACTGCGAAGAAAGTTAAAATAAATGCTAAAAGGAAAGCACAGAAACAGCTTGCCGATCACTGGACCAGAAAGCTCTGCGTGGACAGGATGCTCTCCGACGTGAAGACGCTGATGTAGATCGATGTGCAACCCATCATTGGCTGAGAAGTGTAACACTTAGGTCAGAGACAAAAGGCTTCATCATCGCAGCACAGGACCAAAGCTTATTTACCCGAAATTACCAAGCAAATATACTGAGGAATAAAGCTGACCCTAAGAGCCGGTTCTGTGACCAGCACACGGAAACAATAGACTAGCTTGTGTCTGGATGTCCTGTACTTGCTACAAATGAGTATGTCAAGCGCCAAGACCGTGTCGGGCAGTATCTCCACTGGGGTATATGCAAACACTTTAGTATTGAAACCAACCCCAACTGGTATGAACACCATCCACTACAAGTCACGGAAGCAGGAAATGCCATTATTTTGTGGGCCTTTCCGATCAACACTGACCAGACCATTCAAGCCAACCGTCCTGACATCATAATTAAAGACAGGAAAAACAAAATGAGAAGATTAATTGACATGAGTGTACCAAGTGATAAAAACATCTCAGTCAAGGAATTAAAAAAATTAAGCAAGTATAAAGACCTAGAGATAGAAATTCAATAAATGTGGAACACCAAAACCAGAACAGTTCCGGTCATTGTTGGGGCACTAGGGATGATTAAGAAGGACTCAAGCATAGAGAACAAGAACTCCAGAAAATTGTCCTCACAGGTACTGCTCATATTCTTCAAAAAGCACTGTCAATTTGATACTGCAAAAGTCATAAACACTTTTGTTTTTTCATATAGCCTTTTTACACATTTTTCAAACTTTTCATAGTTTTTAGAAATATGTTAATTGTCTTTTAATATTCGTGCCAGTGATGTTTTTACTTAATTTGTAATATATCTATCGTCCCTTTAATGTTCGAATCATGTCTCATAGCTAATTGTCGTAAAATGCATACGTAAAGAAATACTTCAATAATAATAATAATAATAATAATAATAATAATAATAATAATAATAATAATAATACACGTCTTGGATATGACGTTAAAATGCATCTGGTTGTGGAATTTCGACGTTGGCATGACAGAATGAGGTTACCCTTGGTCACAAGTACTTCCAAGTCACCTTTGGGGAAGCTGTAGTACCTGTTAGCATAAGGCAGGTGGTGCTGATTAGCCCTAGTTGGCCGACCACTTTGGAGAAGGAAAACTCTGACTTGAAACCCTGAGATGATTTGTCCAAAAAAGTACTGGTGATGGAACAACCTACAGTTTACTTTTTGGAAGTAAGATAAAAATGCAAGGAAACAAAGAGACGCATAGCAGATCAAACTAAAACCATGAAAACATGAAGCATATCATGCCATATCTGCTGTCTCGCGAGTCAAAAAGGATTGCGATCCCAGGGGTCTTACCAGCCTGGGGTCTAGTAGTCTGCTACTAGCATGAACTCCTCTGAAAATGACCTGCAAGAAAACCAGAGCCAGAATATTCCTAACCCTGGATCTGCAGTGATATATCGTAGGCAAAATGAAGTCAGAAATAGATGACATCTGTGTTATTGCAAAATGACTTTTGCAATAAGATAGATGTGAAAAAAACGTGGTAATGTCCGGATAGGGATAATTAAAAATAGATTGAACGAAAAACAATCTAAGTAGGTACGTAACGAAATTAGATAAACTGAAATGTTTGATAATGAAAGTGCAATGGATGACACAGAACATCATGAAATAAATCTTGAACCTATTGTTGTAATTACCAAACCTAAAAAAAATGGTTGAAAATATGATCATGGAAGCATGAACGCAAGAACAAGAAATAATCCAGGGTAGAACTGAAATAGATGAGTATCTCCAGCATAACAGGGATAGGAGCCGTGGCTTAATGGCTAGTGCAACTGCACCGTAAGTAGAAATTCCGGGTTCGATTCCCCTAGCGGGCGACTTCGGAAATTCACAAAAGAAAAAGGCATTGGTTGGCGTCAGGAAAGGCATCCGGCCAAGAAATTATTCACTGCCAAATCTAAGTCCCCGTGAAGGGCAATGACGTTGAAACAAAAAAAAACCCCTAAAAAAACAGGGATATCGTGAAGGATGCCTGTGAAGGGATATTAATTCATCAAAGTCAAACGGACCATACCAACATAGAAGATAGAAAGTACTTGCCTAAACTGACTATTAAATCGAAATCTAATCCTATAATCAAACTCCATAAGGTTGCGCTGAGGGAGATGATTATGGGAGGTCGAATGATACTAAACCAATAAACAACGTCATTTATTTAACAGGAAGAGCTATTACTAACAAACTCTGCCAATGTCAACAAAGCACTAAAGTGGAAAATAGGGACACCAAAGAGATTGATGCTCTGTGAGAGTAATTATCAATTTTAGAGGAAATTTCAAAAGGAATGTATTTCAAAACCAGTTAAAGCAGAAGAGTGAAACAGAAGTATAAGACAACAGATAAAACATTACTAGACTCTGACAAAGAAATTATTAAACAAAAAATAAATTTTACGGCGCAGAGGCTGCGAAGATACGACAAAGGAAACAAGTTTTATCGCCAAAACAAAATCTTTATTTACTTCTTTATGGTAATCATCAACAATATTTTTGGCCTGCCACGTTCTCTATTTTCTTCTATTTTACTTTCCCTTGCTCATCTAACTGGGTTAACTTTTCCCATCTTGTATATATGATCTAAGCACCTTAGTCTAATTTCCTTTCTCTTGATTGCTATATTATATACACTTAGTCCACTTCAGGTCTTCTCGCTTGGAATTCGATCTTTCCGTGATATTCTGGCTGCTTACCTCAGCATTCGCATTTCTCTGGCTTTCGTTTTTTCCTTTGTGAAAGCAGGGCATCACGTTTGGACAATAACACGGGTCTTACTAATCAATTTATATAGAAATATTCTTAGCCTTACAGGCTAGACTTGTTTTGGGTAACATAACAGAGAGGAAATGTTTGTACCGAGATAGTAAATTACAGATGAGTGCTACGTAATCACAGGAGAGTGTAACGTTATCGAAGAATAGTTTTACGAAAAAACATTCTACTGTCATTAACAGCTAACCTGTTTATTATCTATTCAAAAATTGTTGAAATCAAACTTTTAATAAAATTCAAAACTTCAAATTTTTTAATTCAGTGCAAAAGTAAATTTCTTTACCGCCATTTTCACTCAGCGAAATAATACATGGTCTGGTAACCTTTGAAAATACAACTCTATTTTTAACTAAATTTTAAAACGAACTCTGAAGTATTTAGTTTCAACCTCAAAGTTGTATATACCGTTAACATTTAAAAACAGAAGCTAAAAATTGACATGAACGGGCTGCAAAATCAGGTCATTTTGATCATAACCAATGCTACTACCTGAAAGTCAAAGGTGCAAACCTACATTATACGCAGATGAGCATCAACAAGAAAATTCTATTGCAAATTCGTTGTAGTAGTGGCTATTATCATTACTAAATTTTTATCACTAAATTTAGAGTTGGAATTAAAAATTGCCTTTTGAAAAGTATTTGCTACTTGCCATTTCAGCCTTTTTATGCGAAACGATCACTCATGATCAACTTCCTAAAAAGACTCCTATCTGTATCTGTTTTCAAATTGTGCTTTTTCAGAAGTAACATTTTAAGAAAAAGTTAAAATAGATGGAATCGTATACAGTTATCCATTGTCAGGTTCTTGGACTAGGCCATTTCAAAAGCAAACATCATTTTTTGTAAAAAGATCTTTGCAAAACAATCAACCACGAAAAATAGCATTACTATATAAATGGGAGAGTATTGATTTTCTTATTCGTTGTTCTAAAATAAAACTTACTTTTAAAGTCAAACGTTGCAGCTTATAACAGGCCACGTAATTTTCTTTCCACTATACTAATTAGAAAATGAAGTAGTAACAGTACTACTAGTAGTAGTAATAGTAGTAATAGTAGTAGTAGTAGTAGTAGTAGTCATAGTAATAGTAATAGTAATAGTAGTAGTAATAACAGTAGTACTAGTAGTAGTAATAATAGTAGTAGTAATAGCAGCAGTAGTAGTAGTAGTAATAGTAATAGTAGTAGTAGTAGCCACGTGATCAAACTGATTCTGAAAATCATCATGAATAGAGCCCGAAGAAAGATCAGAAGGGAAATTGGGAAGGAACAGTGTGGTTTTATGGAAGATACGGGTACCAGAAACGCCATATTCATGATTCGAATGTTGGCTGAAAGAGCAATAGAGATGCAGAAGGATCTTTACCTGTGTTTCATAGACTACGTGAAGGCGTTCGACAAAGTCCAACATGAGAAACTGTTTCAAGACCTCATATCATTAGATCTAGATGGCAAAGATCTTCGCTTCAT